>JARFYF010000084.1:51040487-51053667 GCA_030265395.1 Rhina ancylostomus | reverse complement strand
TTCTGAAACATCAAAAAATATTGCTATTACTTTCATATGAAAGAAATCAACTAAAATTTTTTAAATGCAAAGAAACAAATATACAAAAAATCTTGAAGCAATTCAGGTGGCATAGTCAGATTTGATAAATGCAAGCAAGCTTGATCCTGCTTTTATTTCTTACATTTTAAGGGAATATACCATATATGGCAGGATATTGACTTGTGTGGAGGAACACAAAGACCTTGGTCTGTAATTGCACAAATCCTTAAAAGCTCAACAAGGTGCTTGTCTTTACTATCTGAGGCACAGAATTTAAGAGCAGAAATGCTGTGCTAGGACTGTTACTGCACCAGGTAACCCTCACTTGGAGTTTTATGTACATTTTTGGTCACAACCTTGAAAGATGTGATTGCGTGGACAGGGAGCAGAGAAGATATGGGGAGAAAATTAATTATGAGAAATGATCGGATATGTCACTCCCTTTAGAAAAGAAACAGCTAAGTAGAGACTTAACAGAAATGTATCAAATAATGACTAAATAGGAAGGACCCAATTCCCTTAAAGTACTCAAAAATCAGGAAGCATAGATTTAACTGACTGGAAGGATTTGCGGGGAGATGAGGAAACACTTGGATGTGTACTTGAAAAACTGTGATATGTACAGGTCTCTGGATCTTGTGCTAGAAGGTGAGATTAGACAGGGTAGTGACAAGTAAACACTACATATGATAGGTTGAATGGCCTCCGATGGTATTATAAACTTCCTATGATTCTATGAAGATACTAAATGATGATTCAGTAGAGGGCATATGAGAGAACTTTAAATATATATAAAATAGCAAATTCAGACTAAGCAAGCATGGCCTGAACTGGATTAGAAAACAAAAGTGAAATGAAGCATACTCTGAGGGAGAGAATCTGTGATAGGATCATGCAGAAACACATTAAATGAATATTGAAGGAGAGAAAGAAATGCAGAACAGTTGAACTAAAAACATAACAGAAAATATACACAAGAGGGGAGAACATTAAAACATACATTAGGCTCAAAAGGGAAGATATCTGCTTAAAAACATTCTCAAAAATTCCAAGAGGCTGTGATTAACATGCCTTTCTTTGCCTCAAAGAAAACCAAAGAAATATCACTGCATTCAATACAAATAAAATGTGCAGTCTTAAAAAAAAGTGGCTGCACAGAAGGATCTTTCACAGAGAATTTCTTAAAGAAAGCATTCAGCTGAAATTTGATCAGAGTGGACTTTTGTTTATGCGGAGAGGCGAGAAGAGTCTGTCATTTCTCTCTGCAACCTGTAATGGTGTTTGTAAACTTGAGGTACTTCCACCTATCAACTCCCAGCTTCTTACACCATTCTCACTCTCCCCCTCCCTTACCTGCCTATCTTTCCCCTCTCACCTGGATTCATCTACTACCCACCAGCTCTTGCTCCATCCCTCCCCCCCCACCACCTTTTTATACTGGCCATCTCCCCTCTCTTTCCAGTCCTGATGAAGGGTCTTAACCCAAAAGGTTGGCTATCCATTTCCCTCCAGATGTTGCCTGACCCAGAGTTCCTTCATTTTTTGTGTGTTGTAATAGGTAATTAAGAGTTTTTGTAGTGCTTCAGGGCATAGTGCAAAATAATATATTTAATTTAGAAAAAAAAATTCAAGAACAGGCCCAAATGAAAAATTAAAAAGTATAGTTATGACAGCAGAAGTTGTGTGTTTGAGGTGCAGAATGAGGGGTTTATGGACAGCAAAAGGGCAAACATGAGTAAACAGACATCTCCCGAGTGTGAGTGGAAGACATAATGACACAGGAGGGAAAGGATTGTGTGTGGCTCCAGAACTCCATTAACGCCTTGTGAGGAGATAATGGATCAGAAATGGTGCTGGTGGGCACAATTGTATACAGAGAAAAGGAAGGCCAAATGAAGTTGAACATGAGGAGCAGCAGAAACTGAACTTATTCAACTGGTGTAATTCATAGTATTAAAAATAGAAAGAGATTGAGGTCCATCTAGTTTTCTTTCTACCATCTTGGCAGACAACGATAATGTACAATAATATATTTTTATTTCTATTTTGTTTAACCCAAAAATCGCTATGGCAAATGGAATCAGCTTATTATAAATTGCAAAGGTTGGGATAACTACAGTCTGAATTAGTTTACAAGTTAACTGAAGAAATAATGTGCTGTGGATATACTATACCTAGATTTCCAGAAGTCATTTGATAAGGAACTCCAACAAAGGTTATTTGGGGGGGGGGAGGGGAAGGGGTGTGGAGGGGGAACCTCATGGAATAACAGATAATCTATTGGGATGGGTGGAAAAACAGTTGGCTAACAGAAAATATAGTAGGCATAAATGTGTCTTTATCTAGTTGGCAAGATGTAACAAGTGCTGTGCCACAGAAATTGTCACTGGAGCCTCAACTTTTTATAACTTGGACGAAGACACCAAAATGTACCATGGCTAATTTTACTGATGACACAAAAGGTAAAAGAGGAAAATAAGTTGTGAAGGGGAAATAAGGAGATTACAGGACATAGGTGGGTTGAGTGGGAAAATATTGGGGACAAAAGAGAATGTGGGAAAATGTGAAATTGTCTATTTTACCACAGAAAATAAAAGGTAACATTAAATGATACAAAACTGGATTGGTCGTAGGAGGCAGAGGGAAACTAGAGGGGTACTTTTCAGATTGGAGACCTGTAACCAGTGCTATGCCACAGGGTTCGGTGCTGGGTCCTTCATTGTTCATTATATACAAATAATTTGGTCAAGAATGCAAATGGCATGATTAGTAAGTTTACATACAATACCAAAATTGGTGGTACAGTGGACAACGAAGAAGGCTATCCAAGGTTACAACAGGAGCTAGATCAACTGGGAAAGTGGGCAAGGAATGGCTGCTGGAACTTAACTCAGACAAGTGCGATGTGATGCAATTTGCAACCAGGCCAGGATGTACAAATGAAATGGCAGGGCTCTGGAGAGTGTTATTGAACAGAGACACCTTTGGGATGCCTTGTACATAATTCTCTGGAAGTGACGACCCAGGTAGACAGAATGGTGAAGGTGGCTTATGGTAAGTTTGCCTTCATTGGCTGAGGTATTAAGAATAGGAGTTGGAACATCATGTTACAGTTGTACAAATCATTGGTTAGGCCGCACTAGAAATAGTGTGTGTGGTTCTGGTCACAATGCAATAGGAAGGATGTTTAATAAGCCAGAGGGTGCAGAAACGATTCACAAGAATGTTGCCTAGACTGGAGGGCTTGAGTTACAAGAAATGAATGGATAGCCTGGGACTGTCTTACCTGGAGTGGAGGGCACTAAGAGGTGACCTTATGAAATTACAAGAGGCACAGATAAGGTCACAATCTTTTTCCCAGGGTAGGGTAGGCACAGTGTTAAACGAGAGAGGGGAAAGATTTAAAGGGAAACTGAGGGGCATGATACTCACGCAGCCCCCCCCCCCACCACACACACACACACACACACACACACACACACACACACACACACACACACACACACACAGAGGGTAGCAGGTATATTGAATGAGCTGCCAGAGGAAGTGATAGAGGCAGGTGCAAATATGAGGTTTAAAAGACATTTGGACAGGTTCATGGATAGGAAAGGTTTAGAGGGATATGGGGCAAACGCAGGGATCTTGAGTATCTTGATACACAGATGAGTATCTTGGTCGGTGTGGACGAGTTGTACTGAAGGGCCTGTTTCCATGCTGCATAACTCATTGTAAAAGTTATTAATTCCTTCTAACCCCAGCTACTTAATGAGATAGTTTTGCAAAACATTCTTTAGTCAAACTGGAACCTGCACCTACACCAGTCCCAATGTACTAAAGTTTTGTATAAGTGGTGAAAGATTGCAGAGCTTTTTGATGCAAAAGGGATCCAGGTGCCCTAGTACATGATTTGCTAAAGGCCAGATTGCAATTACAGTACATAATTAGGAAAAGTAACAGATTGTTATTCTTTATTACAAAGGGAATTCAATACAAAAGTAGGGAGGTGATGCTTCAGTTATGCAAGCACTTTTGAGTACTGTGCATAAAATTGGTTTCCTATTTAAGGAAAAATGGTAATGCACTGGAAGCAGTTCAGAGAAAGTTTAGTAGACTGATACTGGAAATGGACCAATTGTCTTATGGGAAAGAAAATGGACATGCTCTTCTGAAATCCAGTCTAACAAGAGGGGACTAGAGTGAAGCATATAAAATCCCGAGGGGAGGAGGAGTCACCCACTTAAAAAGGATGAGAACCCTTTTCCTCAAAGTGTGGCGGAAGAAGAAGTGTCTTTGAATATTATTAAGGCAGTAATTGA
Organism: Rhina ancylostomus; assembly: GCA_030265395.1. Classification (NCBI taxonomy): domain Eukaryota; kingdom Metazoa; phylum Chordata; class Chondrichthyes; order Rhinopristiformes; family Rhinidae; genus Rhina; species Rhina ancylostomus. Next base: position 51,049,330 of record JARFYF010000084.1, on the reverse strand, counting down.
TAGTTAATAAGGGGATGAAAGATTACCAGAGGTAGATAGGAGTACAGCTTTGAGGTTATGAGATCAACCATCTTATTAAATGGCAAAACACGATTAAGGAGCAGAAAGACGCTCTCCTGCTAACTTGTAACTATTGTAAATTACTGGAATAACAACACATTCTATACAAACTAAAATCATTCTCATGATTATAAATTTTCATAAGGAACCCAACATCTGAAGGCAGAATGTACCTACAGTTCCATTCAGTTAAACATGGTGTAACTGCATAGACCACGACCCATACATAACCATGCAATCCTCCAAATGACAAAGAAATGAGGTAAAAGTAACTTGCTCCATTTCAGGAGAAATTTGGGAATGTTTTCATTGATTCACTGAAAGAACATAGCAATTGATAACTCCTCACAACTGGAACTAGCAAGTTAACCACAATAATGATAAATGTTCTCTTCTTTTAGCAACCAGTCAAACTTTATTTGATGGACCATTGCAGATCAATCAACCATGTTCAGTTTTGTTCTTGGCAAGTGGCTAAGATTGATTATGAGGGCTACAATTATAGCGCATCTAGAATTATCCCAAAACCATTTTGCCTGTTACCTCCAAACTACTTGTCACTATTCTCTGGAAATCTGATATCAGGCAAAACTCCTGCATCTTAACATACATCTTGCCTCCATTCACATCTAATGAATAGCATCTTCCTATATCAGCACGTCAAATAAAATCCTCATGTGTTTCTTCAAATTACCTCCAGTCAGCTCTAAAGTTCCTACAGTCCCAATATCTCCTCTTATTCTTGCCTCCTGTTTATCCTTGAATTTAAAAAGCCAGCAATGGCAGCCAATGCTTTCAGCTATCTTATATTCTTAATTCCCTTTCCAATCTTCTCCATCTTTCTTTGGTCCTTTAAACCTCTAAAATTTACCACTCTGATATAGCTTTAGGGTATCTGCACTTGTACCTGCTTGTGTGGTTTAATGTTAATTTTTGGTTGGCAATACTCATGATGCATTTTGAAACATTTTGCCACATTATATGCTCAATACAAATGGAAAGTAACTGTCAATGTTTTAGTGGACAACAGCATTGAATTTTACAGTGAAGGTACTCCCACAATGGTGTATTTTAAGGGGCTTTAGGATTTTGACAAAAGGAACATGTGGCCATGCAGTGCACAACTTGGATGAGATTGATCTTCCCAAAACATTTTCTGCTTTTAGCATTCTCAATGGCAAAGCTGCAGGGAGATGTTGTTAAAAAAATCCTTGCTAAGTTGCTAAAGTACACCAATCGCACATCATACCCATCAAGGTATGATAACAATGGACGGTGTGGATATTGCATTCAATGGAAGGCTATTTGTTAAGTGAACTGTCTATCCGGATGGTCCTGAGTTTTTTTTTAAATATAAAAATGTTCTTGTAGCTGTATCCAAGTAGAAACTTTTCCAACAGTGTGGACATTGTAGATGTGTGAAAGGCTATGAGGGTCAGCCAGGAGAAACCAAGTTCAACGTCTAGGGACCATCATCTGGAATTGGGGGAAAACAGCCCATCAACAAAATTAAGTCCTTTTGGAAACAGTCAGAAAATGCTGTTAAAGCTCGGCAGGATAGGCAGCAGCTGCGGAGAGAGAAACCATTTCATCCTCTACTAGCTTTCCTGCTGAGTATTTATTTCCTGATTTATTTTCAATTTCAAACATTTGCAGAAATTTGATTTTCAAGTACCTTTGGCACATGGCTAGCTACCTATAATTGTAGAAATACAGCAGCCAATTTCCATGCCAACTTCCTTAAACAGCAACGTGATAATGATTATAGTGATACTGACTGGAAGGCGATTATTTACATGTCATTGGAATAACTTCTGTTCTACTTTGAAATATTGCCATAGAATCTTTTAAAAATCAAAAAGTCCAGAGAGGATTTCAGTCGAAAGATGACTGAAATCAAATCAGTGGCTGGTAAAAGAACAAAGGATGAGCTTGAAATCAGCAGCAGCAGCAGAGCATAGCCTACCAGACCCTGGAGGAGTGAAATTCAATTCAGAAAACACCCGAGGAGCAATGACTGATCCAGATGACATCAGAGAATCAGGAAAACAGAAGCCACAGGGGGAGCAACATGTGGAACAGACACCAGTAGAGTATGGCCCAGGAAGTGTAGAAAAACAAGCGTGACATATAGTGTCCAGTGTCTACAGTGTATGGACTTTGGTGCGTATGGAGGCAATTTCATTAAGTATTTACTAGTTTTATTTAGCTTTACTCTTAGATTTTATTATAGTAATTTTTCTTGCAGCTTTTACTTGTAGTAGTAAACACATAGCCTGCAGTCCACCAGCCTCCTAGGTAAATCGATTAAATCAACTGGATCTGGTTGACTGTAGTCAACTAAAACTAGTGTACCTGGAAATACAAATCAGTGGGTCCTGCCAGTGTATTTTGACAGCAAGTGCTGTATCTATAGAGCAGAGACTTTGGCAAGGGACTTCTATGCAGAGGAAAGGTACAGTTTCATATTTACAGAAATTAAACACACTAAATAAATGTGTGGTAGCTCAGATGATGTGTTGCTGCTGTACTATGTTGGAGCAGGTGAAAACCATCGTGAATACGGTGACCACACTTGCAGTGGATGTTTGCAGTTTGAGGAACACTGCTTAGAGATGATGAGCTGGAGGCCCAGACTTAGACGTTGCAATGCATCAGAGGCAGAAAGATATGTGGACATATCGTTCCAAGAACCAATTACATCCATTATATCAAGGATGGCAGAAATGGTCAGTAACAAGGGATAGGAGGATGTGACCATGACTGAGAAGGATATAGGATTCCAGAAGGTAGCACTGGAGAAGCCCAAGCCCTTGTAGTTGTCCAACAGAGTTGAAGTAGGGTATTTCCCCTAACTGCATTATCTAGAACCAGTGCCTGGCCATTCCAGACTGCAATGAGGACAAATTTCTTCACGCAGAGAGTAGTGAACAATTGAAATTCTTTACTGAAGAGGGCTGTGGAGTTTCTGCTGTAGAGTATATTCAAGACAGACTGTCGGATATTAGGGGAAATCAGGGGATATGGAGTTAGTGCAAGAAAGTGGTCCTGAAATAAAAGATCAGCCATAATTGAATTGAATGGCCAAACAGGAAAGGGGGGCCAGAAGACCTATTCCAATTTCTATTTCTTATATTATTATGTCCCAGAGAGTGAAACACAAGAACAGTGTTTCAGCTCCAAACTAGTAACCAGAGGACATTGCACATTAGGAGATCAGCAGCTGATCAAGCTGCAGGTTGAAACTCTCTGGTTCAGCATTCTGTGGTTTGGCATCTCCTGTGGTACAGTATGTTTTGAATCTGGCGTCATTAGTTTGCAGAGCAACCACAAGGGTGGCTGTATTAGCAGCACCAAGCCAGGAAGTTTATTTAGGTTTGTAGCCGAGAGAAATGAAGTCTTCATTAATGTGATGCGATATTTTACTTAAACCACTTTCAGGTGTCCATTCAGTATAGCTTCTAAGAGAGGAGAATTGAGTGTCATGGTTTACAGAGTAAAAGTTTCTTAGATTTCATCAGCTCTCTAGATAAAAACTATTTCTGATAGCACTAATAATAGTGTACCCAAGTGTTCAGAAAGATTGCATTCCTAGAAAACCCTCTGCATCTTGATTTTGTGGAATATGAACCATTGTGCAAGTATCAGTAGGAGATTGCTTTGTAGTTTCCATAGCAAATCTCTTAAGTGGCCTCCCCCTGTGAACTGGCAAGCCTGTGATTATTGTCCTTGGTAAATGAGTTGGGATCACTGTATACATATTGTGTTTATTTATTTTAAGATTATAGCAGCTACAGTATAGTTTCAATGCAGGACCAGCTGTTAGGAGCAGCCATATTGGCAAATGTTTAAATTCCTTGAAAAAGCATTTACCTTTCTTGTTTCCTATCAGTTTGTACATTGTAGAGGTAACACAGTGACTGCATAAACTAGTTCCATACAGGACAGTTCTTCACCCAATGGCACCGTGATTAAGCTTAAGAATCACCCGAATACATGAATGAAGTTGCTTTGCTTATTTAAAAGTAGCTAATACGATGAACACTGATTACTTGTACAGCTAGCATTTCCCAAGAAAATTTCGAAACAATTTCCTCTGAGATAATGTTTTCATAAAGACAGCACTTACTACAGCATCATGCTCCCAAAGCTGATTGCCTTTTAGATGGTGACACTTCAGCATCATGATAGGGCCATTAAGTTTTGACACATCTAGGCACAAATCATCGGTTCTAATTTCTTTGTTTGCAGTGTAGGAAAACACCTGGAAAATAAAAACAGGCAAGTCTATATTTAAAAAAAAACAATTCATGTGTAAAATAAGATATTTAAAACATTTTTGCAGAATTGTGTCTTGTATTTTATCCTCTGTTTACCTTTAAGAGCTTGTGTACAGTTAAGCAAATGCTGCAGCTGAACGGATGATGAAAACAGATAGCTTTAATGGGCTCCAAATGTCAATTCGCCTAACCTGCAAGTGTTAGTGCCACTAAAAACTACAGGCACATTCTTGATATTTTTCAGTTATAAGTTTTAGTTTTAAAAATGTGTATTTTGTTGGTTTGCAGATTGCGTCATTATATTCTCTAAACATTACTTCAGAAATTAAAAGTCAATATTTCATCTTATAAACATTTCCAAACATTTTGTCTCCATAATCCCCAGTTTTCAGAATTGTAGCAGACCCTTATTCCTCCAACCAAATACCCTTGAGAAACTGGTAAAGAGCTGAAAATAGCCTTGAAGTTCATCCAACTATCAGCAGCAGAAACAAAGCACAGATATATGTCGCATAACCACAATGCCAGCTATCAGAATGCTTGTGATGCATTTTTTCTTAATGTCTATTAGAACCCAGAATTTACTTCCAAACAAAATAGCCAGAATCAAGGACTAACAAATTACTTGTATCAACCCAATCTTTGAAATGTATTCTGGAGTCAAGAATGGATGTACAAATTCATCAAATGGAACATGCTGCTCTGTAGGTAACCACAGAGGCAGAACTAATAATATTAGTTATTAGTTCATACAAGTTGAAAATCAGTATTGTGCATTATGTAGCAGTTCAACAAAGAACAGAGCAAATGTTAATTGTGGAAATATTCAAGGCTTGATATATGCTGTTCTGATGTGCTACCAGTTAATGGAACACAGATAAACAGAAATAATAAACAGCAACTCACCTGATTGCCTCCCATACCATGACAGTTAAATATTCCCACTTTTTCATTTTCCTTTCTTGCCATATTATCCAGACATTGATTTGTCTCTACGTTTCTGATCTAAAAGACAAAGTAGATTACAGTTAACCAGCTGAGATATTTGAAAACACATGATCCTTTAGAACCTTCACTCAGTAGCCCAGTCAGTACTTGAACTGTACAACTGTGAAGACCTCAGGCTTGATTTTTGTTCTCTGTTGACTAATTTCAGCCAGGGAAATACTGCAATTGCTGTAGAATGGAATTACCAAATATTAGGGTTTCTGCTACTGATTATTATACATCAACTTCTGTGAGAAACAAATGATTGAGGAAGTGATCAAACAAAACAATAAAAATCTAAAATCAAGAAGCTTTCCAAAACTCATGATTTTGACATAAACATGAGAAATAATAATTTGGTAAAAGCTACTAAGAGTTCATAAAACTGAATTGCAAGGAGGAACCAACACCTTCATGAATGGAGCAAAAAAAAGCCTGATAGAAATATAAAAGAAAATGCACAAACCTTTACTGATGAAATAGAAAAATTCATATAATAACAGGTGCCATTTTAAAATCTCAGTTTAAAATTCGGTTTCCACCATTTTAAACAACAACATAAAAATCATAGAATGCAATTATAGTGGTCATTCAGCCTTCATGCACGTTAGTCCAAGCAGTGCCAGCTAACACAAAACAAAAACAAATAGCTGGAAGAGTTCAGCGGGTCAAACAGTATCAATAAAAGGCAAAGGGATGGTTGAGGTTGAGTCAAAACCCTATATCAGGACTATTAAATCTTACAGCTAAAATCTTCCCAACATCGTCCTACATCTCTGTATTCTCACTTATGCATTATTATTTTTCCTGCAATATTACCTGAACTGAATGCAGCATTCTAGCTATGGCCTATTGTTTAAAAAAGTTTGAGTGTAATATCCTGTTCTTATAACCTAGACAAGGAAACCAAATGCTTTCTTAATCATCTTATTCAATGCTTCCTCTATCATTATCTTATTATAAGTTTGGCTTATTTTAAAGTTTCAATTTTACTACAGGTCCTTAAGATAAATGATAGCGAAATTTTCTGTTAGGACGGAGTATTACTGAAATGGAAATTTTCTGATATACACTGGGTATTTCATATTTACTGCATTTGCAAAATTTTAAAAATCTCTCTTAAAATAACTGACTGGTTGTAAATTTTCATGGATCAAATGAATGCAACAAGAAAATTCCACACAAGGATATCAATTATTCTTTACTGAAATGCTGCTGTTGTAACATAAAATTTACTCAAACTAAAAGCGGGACAAAAATCTCTTCGAGTGGTGCTCGGAGGATATTTGGAACCTTTAATTTTCTATCTGAATTTCTATTTGTCACTGATTATCCCATCCCTGGATAATTACAGGCAAAACTGTGTACCCCAGCGTTGGATGATTCGTGGGGCACTGGAAAAATAATACAACACAATTCATATGAATGACACAAAGATGAGAGTACTTGTTTCTGAAAGATGCTTGAAAAATCAAGGTTTTGCACTGGAAAATAGAAAGTAGGCTCCAACACAAGTCTCTATATTATGAAAAGATTTGAAAGGCTAAAGAATGAAACTGTTCTGCTGGTTAATTCATTGTACTACAGAGTACATAAACCAAAGATCATACTAGAAGAGAAAGGAAAATGGAAATAATTTTATTCAACATGGAATTAGTAAAAAAATACTTAATTAGTATAGTTCAGATAATATTATTGAAATGGAAATTAGAAAGTTACTTGTAAAAAGAAGAACATGAAATTATATGGGGAGGAACACTGAATTAGAATTGAGGCATCTCAATATGAAAAGTGAAGTCAATAGGTATACAAACCCTCCTTCAATATTTTAAATTCTCTGATACAATTGCTCTGCTGGCAACTATAAAATATTAGTTGTTTTACTTCCCAGGAGTGTTTGGCCTCTCTCATTCAAAGGCGACTGCTCCTCAATCAAAAACTAGATTTTATGTTTCTTCAAAGGGAATTTTTATGTGAATCAGCGTCGTCTTGGAAGCATATTAACAAGGGGCATAGATGTTGAATGTAAGCTTGAAAATATACTCTGGCTTGGATTGGCAGATTGAGGAAGCAAATTTGGAAGGAAAGATTTTCACAGAATACACAGTCAACATACCACCCTATTCTATTTATACCTACCTGACAATGCTTTCACTATCATTAACAACTTGTGATAATAGAACAACTTCAACACACAATTTTCAAGGTGCTTCACAGAAGTTTTTTTTAAATAAAGAGGGAAGTGGAGAGATAGAGGAATTAAGAAAGGGAAATCCAGAGCACGAGGTTTAGATAGTTCAAGTCATATCTGCAAGATTGTGGGGTAACATACAAGAGTCGAAGGACAGATTACAGCTGAAAACAACAATAGAAATTCAATTAAAATGAAAATATTTTTTATTGTCTGAACACTGGAATAAAACTGGGTGCATTTGTGAAAAAAATGACAATTACAAAAGAAAATTATTTTCCACTTTCCAATCCTGTCAATGAGCCACAGAGACCTCCAATTAAATGTGGGGAGTACCCATTTTAACCTGCATAGATTCAGTGCCCAGATTTCTAAGCATAACTTTAGAAATTGCAGAGAGTCTGAAGAAGCACAGACAGTCCAATATCAGACATCAGTCAGAATGGCAGCACCAAGGGCCTTTCAGAAAATGCAATTCTCCTGCGTTCACGAGAAATGATTTGGATTTTCACCTAGTCCTTCTTATAAAAAGCCATTGCTTCACACAAAATGCTAAAACAGTCACTTGTTATTATCAACAAAACCAGCCTTCAGTAATTCAACAATAATTTGAACTGTTATCAGGCAGAGAAAAGTGTAATGACTTCTAACCAATGAAATGAAAATAGTGATAGCCCTACCTAAAAGCTAGTTTGACTAAAAATGTATTGTTGCTAAAACTAAAATCATTTTCAGAATTGGTGGAAATCTTACCTCTCCCAGGGAGAAATAATGTCGTGGAATGTGGGAGTCAGGATAAACGTTTTCCAGGAACCAAGAGAAAGGTTTACACGACAGCTTTTGTCTTAATGCTTTGCGCACTGTTATGTCTCCGTACTCAACCTTCGTAACACCTATGGAATTAAAACCAAATCACAATAAATCATGAAATAAAAACATTATTGTTAAAGGTTAAGATAAAGACAATTGCACTCAATACGTTAACTTCTTTCTTTATCCACATATTAATACTTACTAGCCTGCTGGGTGTTTGAACACTTACTGCTTTTCTTCCTGATTTTAAGCAACTGCAATTATTAATTATTTTTGAAATAATAATATTGCAGGTTAGATTATACTGCACACACTCAGAATTATGCACAAATTTATATGATTATAATTAAAGGACAATAAATCCTACAGCGTTTATATGCTATAGACTTACAACAGTGAAAGGGGAAAGCTTTAATAAGGATCTGAGGGACAATGTTTTCACCCAGAGGGTGGTCAGTATATGGAATGAGCTACCAGAGGAAGTGGTTGAGGCAGGTACATTAACAACATTT
>JARFYF010000084.1:50936693-50951379 GCA_030265395.1 Rhina ancylostomus | reverse complement strand
ATGAATCAATATGATCTTTTAATATTTTGCACCATATACATTACTTTTTAACAGAAAATAATTAAATCTACTTCTGATTTGCTTTCTTTGCAAAAGTAAGAAATTAATTCTGTACAAGGGCATGAATAATATATTTGGTATGCATTCGATGTCCTGGCTTTTTTTTAAAAGGTCAAATCCTGGTTGGGTCATTTTGTGTATATTATATTACATTTTAATTTTCTAGAAATCTTTCAATAGAGTATAAGGTAAGTAATTTATCAAGTAAATAGATGGCAATTTTTGAAGAGCCCCCTCCCAGTGTGTTTTGAGAAGCTTAAACTAACTGCATTTGATACAAACGGAAGTTACTTACTGTATGCATCGCTTGCTCATGAGGATCTCTCACCACTTGTGCTTTAGTATCTCTGTCCAAACAGCTGGAGTTTTTCTGCCAGTTGTTTACCTTTTGTAGTTGTTTCAGCTGTGAAAGCTTTCCTGTCAGGAAATGGTTAAAGGTGGCCTTTTCACAGAATCGATTAGCTGACTTGGAGCAGGCAGTATGCTGAGTGTTGTGCAGGAGCATTGAGTTCCTAAGATCCGAAGTTTCATATGTAGTTGATTTTGCATTTCGTGGGTCCATACATTTTAATCCAGTCTGCAGTACCACCTCTTCGATCCACTAAGTGAGCTGTCTTTTGGTATATTTTCAGATTGATTGCCTCTGTTAATGTGGCTGCTCAATCTTTAAGGCTGAATCAGCTAAATTGAGAACAACCTATCTGACCCAATCTTGGAGTGTCCAATCCAGCATATATTTCATTGTACTGAACCTGTAAATTTGGAGTTTATGGAGGGTGGGGGATAAGATTACAAATTAATTCAACTGTATATTATGTAAACTTTGAGGACACTCATTATAATAGAAAGCTGGATGTATAGCAGGGAATACTTGGCATATAATATCTTGAGAATGAGCTTGGTCTTAGAGCATGGAGGACTCAATGTGCTGCAGCTTCATGCTGTGCATGGAGATCATTATGGCCAACACAGAGCAAATGGTCAGCTGCATGAACTTGACAATGGTAGGCCACCTTGATGGACCCTCTTCTGACAGCATCTGTTTGGAACTGAAGACACTATTCAAGTGCAAAGGGAGTGAAAAAAATGGGAACGGTAGACCAACTAGCCTGACAACAGCAGTAGTGAAAATGCTAGAATCTATTATTAAGGAAGTGGTCACAGGAACTTAAGAAATAATAATAGCATTGAGCGCAGTCAACATCAATTTATGAAAGAGAAATCATGTTTGTCAAATCTGTTGGAATTTTCTGAGGCTGTAACTAGTATTGTAGATGAGGGCAAATCAGCGTTGTGATTTGGATTTTCAGGCGGCCATCATTTCATCATCCAGACGGTGGTGAATTCTTGGAATTTTCTACCCAAGTGGGCTGCACAGGATCAATTGCTGATTGTATTCAAATCAGAGATTGATCAATTTTTACATACTGAGGGATTCACGGGCTATTGGTTTGATGCTGAAAAGTAGAGCCACAGTAAAATATCTTATTGAGTGGTCAAGTATTAAATGGAAGGGCAAAATGGATTACCTCTGCTTTTAATTCTTACCTATTACATCAGTTGCAAGGATCAGTGCTAACGCAGCATCACTTAAGTCTTTCATTTTCTTTTCATACGTAAGAATAGTGAGGTGCATCCCAGAGAGAGTTGCATTGGCCCTGTGGGAAGGGTGGTGTTGTTCCTGGTTCACCCACCATCCTCTTCATCATTGTCATGTTACCCAGCCAGATGAGCTGGGTTGATCCAGGCCATTGATCCAGAACTGCCTGAGGCATTTTCTCTGCAGTTCTGCTTTTCTAAGTAGAGCAAATCATTTTAACTATCCAAGCAATTCAAAAAAGCTTTTATATAAAACAGCTAGCAAATTGCATGAATAAAACAATATTAAGATCTAGAGTTCAAATCTTTGAATATCTGTTGTATCCTTGCCATCTGTGACTTAAAGTTGTACCTTCTCCACACATTCAAGTCAGTGATGTTCCTGGCACTTCTGGTTCATATACCTCTACACAAATGTATACAACTAGTTCAAATTAATAAATTCCCTCCAGTGGATTAGATGGCAGAGTGCCTTGCAATGGTGTACTTTCATATCTGGGCAACTGAAGACTTGTGATTTTGATCACTTAGAAAACCTCTGTCACCATGCATTTTCAAGTAAGGAACTTGTTTTTGCTCAGTTTGTTCTCAACTCATACCACCTGCCCAAGCTTTAGTGGCTCGTCTTCTTTACTATTAGTTCAATGCCTCCCAAGTCTTTCGTCCTTTAGTCACTTTTGATTTTGATATCAGTGGTATTCCTTATTCGTCATCAAGCCAAATCCTTGATGCAATAATCTTCATTCCAATTACCTGTACATAATGCATGTAACCTTCATTCTGTTCTCAACACACTGGTTAAATCAGTTCACCATTAGTTTTTCTTTGCTCTCTGGAAAAGCTGAAATCTCATTTTTGATATTTCAAAAATATTTCTTCATTTCTTCATTCAGTCCTCACATATCTAATCAACGTCTACCACTTTTTAATGCACACATCCCACCATCACCAGTACTGAATCCAAATCCTCAGTTTCTCCTTTTATACCAACTGTTTTTCTCCTCATGCCAAGATCCATTAAACTATTTTGCACAAGTGAAAATCACTTACGATTCTAATGCTCAGCTCATTGTAGAAAGCTACAATGGTGATCTGTGATTAGCTTCCATCTTGGCTGCCTTTTAACCATCAGCCTGGAATCTGAAATTAAATCATGAGTAACAAAAGCAATTACAGATTACAGGATTTGATTTGCATAGAGTGTTTGGGTCTTAATGTAATGTTTCTTTTTGGTTGGAATTACATGTTTGTCTTCAATGCTATTTTGTTATAAATGAGGATATTAAAAGCACTCAGTTTGCTGCAAAATGATAGTATGCTTAACAGTATGAAGTTAAAATATAAAATAATAGAAACCCTCAGCAGGTCAGGCAGGATCTGTGGAAATAAGAACAGATCTAATATTTCAGGTCAAAGACCCTTCACCACAACTTCAGCCTGAAATGTTTACACTGTTCCCCTTTCCATAGAAGTTGCTTGACTTGCTGAGTTTACTGGCATTTTCGGTGTTTATTTAGTTTCCCAGCATCTGCAGGTTTTTGATTTTTAAGCACCACTGTTTGTTGTTTTATCCAGTTTATTAATTGCTACAAACAATTCACAACTGAATGAATGGTTCAAAAGCTTTGAAGGAAATGCCTTTTGTTGGCTTGAAGTTTATGGTCAACAGTGGAGTGACATCACCTGCTGTGATCTTGAAGAAAGCTGCTCACAAAGACATAATAAACACTGTGGTGTGAACAACCACTTTTCCAAGGTTAGTTGCTATCAGGCTTCAGTTCAAAAGGATCCCTCATGTCTGGCAGATATGAAATCATTAGCTGGTTGAGCAGTCAATTGTATTAATGACCTTTCAGACAGCAATTGATAGAGGCACACTGGCACAGCAGACAGCACTGTTCTCTCACAACTCCAGGAACTTGAGTTTGATCCTGACCCAGTGCTGTCAATGTGGAGTTTGTCCTTTCTCTTTGTATCTGCATTGCTTTTCCCCAAGTACTCCTGTTTCCTCCCACATCCCTAAGATCTGCTGATTGCCTGGTTAATTGATACAGTAAATTACTCCTAGTGTTGGTAGGAAGCCAATCAGTGGGGAGTTGATGGGCATGAGAGAGAAAATAGGTTACAGGCAAATAAGTGAGGGAATAGGATTGATGGATTGGGCTGAGAGCTGGCAAGGATTCTGGGCTGAATGGCCTCTTACATTATAAGGAAATATGGAAAAGCACAATTTTTGATAATGTACCAAATATTTTACTCAGTACAAAATATTGAAATAGACTCGTGTGATTGAGGTAGAAACTGAAATTTCAAACTTTTTGAAATGAATTTTGCCTATTATGAATGGAAATGTTTGAGTTTCTTATAATCCAGACATGCAAAATTATTTTTTTAAAGGACCAGAGACTTTGCTAAGAAGTAATTGTGCCTTAAAATACTCATTGAGAATCTCTGCAACAAAGTGTAATATTATTTAGGGGGTATACAGCGAGACTAATTTGTAAATACCTGAAATCCTTGTCAATTTTCTTTGCTTGCCTCAACACAGCACAGTGTGCAGAGGAGAGCTTGAATCACTGATTGCAATTTGGGAATTTTTGATTAAACTATTCATCTGTTGAAAATTGACAGTTACTGTGAGTTGCACACATAATGGTGAGTAAGCATTTTTCCCTGTCTTTGCAAAGCAAATTCCATTGTCACTGTACTTCATCAAATTAATGGCTTTTAAAACACTGCTTGTGGAATAAAGCATGTTTTTGATTATTGGGCATGTTTAATGAAATTGGCCTTGGGGATTTCTACCTTAATCAGCCAGGTTAAGAATAAGCATTTTGGGATTTTTTTCATGTCTTGATAGTCAGCCTGTGATAATAACTGTTCCCAAACATGTTTCCCTGAGGTGTAAACTCATTCATGTGGGCTTAATGTGAATCTGAATCTAATCTTTAGCAAATAACCTATTTGTTTTGTGAAACTTATTTTTCCATGTTTTCACTAAGTCCATTTAAGTGACTGTTTACATACATCTGCATATCTCTGTATGCTGAGCCTTATAAGTATTTTGGGATTTAGATGGAAGTCATATTTTAACAGGACACTGCATTCTGCTTGACAATTTTTCACTGCAACACGGGAGACCATTCAGACCACCATCTCTGTGCTGGTTCTTAACATTCACATTTTCCCACTTATTTCCCTGTAACCTTTTCTCTCATACACACATCAACTCTCCCCTGATTCTTTTACCGCCCACTGATACTGTGGGCAATTTACAGTAGCCGATTAACCAATCAGCATATCCTTGAGATGTAGGAGGAAACCCATGTGGTCACAGAGCTCAGGATTAAACCTGGATTGCTGGAGCTGTGATCACAGAGATTTTAAATTTGATTGTGGAAGGACTGTTGGTGGCAGCTTTCATTCTTAAAAAAAATCATTTGAACTGCTTATCAGGGTTTGTTTTTCTTATCCAATTTGAGTGGAAGTCAGGCATCAGACGTAAACAGGAGTGATGGGGATGGGAATTGGGGGAACATGTTATGATTCAGGCAGTATAATATTTTAAATAATTTAGCTTAGTTTTGAACAAGTTTCAGACCTCTATTAGTTCCGCAGAAATGTGTGCTGCATCAATGTTCTATCCACAGTCTGGAGTAAAGGATATTCCATGATTGTTTCTTCTGGCCAGTTCCATTTAAGTTAGAGCCTCTCTAGCTTGGTCCAGCAAAATTTAACAACAAACTATGAGCACAACATGTACATGATGCTGCTCAAACACAGTGAAGATTGTTTTAAAAACTCTCCACTGTAATTCTTGCCCAGCATCCTTCAAGATGTCTCTGTGCTGCAGAGTTCTGAGCATCACACCTGAACACTATCCAGCATTCAAACTAACCTGTTCCATCTCTATGCTTCACCTGCATCATGTATCCACTTTACAGACTCTGTGACACCTGTGTCCTCGAGTCAGATAGCCAGACAAGGCCTCAGCGAACCATGTTCCATGCTGACCTTCAAGTACCCACCTGTCGCTATCCCATTCAGCAGCACTTGGTCCATAGTTGTTTATACTGAGGTGATTTAAGTATTATCCTTCTGAACAATTTTACCTATTTCCTGCCCACACAGATCTCTACCTTGTATTTCTGCTAACTTCTGCTCAAAGTCTCTCCCCTTTCCTAAAATGCCTTACACTATATTTCACTATATTAAAAGGAGCTTATTTTAAATGCAGTTGGTTGGGGACCATTTTGTGGATCTCCTTTGTGTACGAGAGCAGGCTGGCTGCCAGGCCACACCCAACTGCAGCACTTGTGACATTTAATGGCTGCATATTGGGTGTATGAGAAATAAATTTCAAAATCTGTTGACGTATGGCCCTTGTAAGAGAGGTGAATGTCATGGTTATGGCCTCCGGATAATACCAGGCTCTTAAAGGAAAACTGGCCAACAACTTTGCCTTAACTTTTAAAGCAGGCCATGAATTTGTTGAATTGGTTTAAATAATCATTTCTATTGGCTGATATTGTTAGCTTTATGACAACTCAAACAGCATATCTGCAAAAGCTCAAATGGGAATTGTACCAAGTGTGTTGTGTGATGATCAGTAAAACCATCTGCAGCCAGGTTTACTAAATCAGGAAGTGTGTAACTTATACACTTGTCACAATCAGAGAACTGCATCGCTCGAAATTAAAAATATATACTGATACCCTTAAAGGGTAAATTATAGAGGTTAAGCTTTTTAAATGTTGTGGCTTTTGCAAGTATCAATAATCTTCTTCAGCAATCATCCTGGTTCCAGGATAATTTGCTTCCATTCTGGCCTCACCTATAAATCCACAGGACCAATGTGGGACACTACTTCAGATGAAGCAGGATAGGGCAGGTGGATGGGTAGTCTGTGAAATGGTGTGCTCCTTCTGCTGTTTACAGTTCCCAAGTTCTCAATACCATCCCAATGCTGCTCTTCTAGATTCCTGGTTATTAGTGGAGATGTTGATTTTTTGCATGGAAGCCTTGAGCACTAATGGACTGCAGCTAATGTTTACAACCAATGGGAAACTGTTCACCCTACAGCAATTATACCCCAGAGCCTCAGTGGTTCTGCTGGAGGAGGTTTGCAGTGTGCAGCTTTGGAGACAGAGTTCAAGCCATCAGTAAATTGTTCACTGAAATATAAGTGATGCTTGGTGGTTGTTGGCAATGGTCCTCTGCCTGAGGTATCTTGTTTAATATACTGTGGGGTGCCAGGAACAAAAATAAGTACTTTTTGTACTAAAGGATGAATTATTTTGATTGGAGACTGTTACTTGTTTAGTCCTCAGTGACAGAAGTGTAACTGATTACCAATATGTTTGCATTTCTAGGCTGAGACTGCATTCACCTGCTACAATATACTCCAGGTGCCTTGGTCAAATTGTCCTAAAGGTAATGTAATAGTTAGTTATTAAAATTAAGTTTGTATCTGAAATTTGTAAAACTTCATAGAAATTAATTAGATCTACTGTGGATATCTGCATTAGATATTTTCCACAGATGGCTTTTCTTGCAAGTAGTCTGGTTGTCATGTTTTAGGATTAATTCCAGTATCTAAAAGCTCTGTTTTAAAGTCATTTGTTATAATATTATGCCTTTCCATTACTTGCTAAAAGTGGAAAGACTGTGTAGAAGCAAGAATAGAAATATGCCAAATTGCAATGTTTTACAAAGAGCATGTGAATGACTGGAGTGATGTTTGAAATGTGCAAAGCTTTGCCTTAATTTAAAGGATGTGAATTGTGCTGGCACTTGGTTGTTTCTAATTTCCTTTGAAACAGTGGTGAGCTATCTTAGAGTCCCTGTAGTCTTTCTAATGATGATTCTCCCATAGTATCATTGGAGTAGAGAATTCCATGATTGTGATGGAGATGCAGACTTCATCCTACCTTATCCGTCACCTCAAGACAGTGTCAAAAACAAGGATAATATTAAACAGGACTGTTAGTAATGCTGTCCAGGATACATAAATATACCCAAACATGGAAAATAACATTTATACTTTATTTTTGAATCCATTCAGTCAAGATAGATTTCAGATAGTCAGGTCTGTAAATATCTTGCAAATAAGATAACTGGAGAATACAATGTTTTTTTCCTGTATGATTTTTTTTAGGACAATAAAACAAACTGTCAAACTCATGTTAAATCTATGATCTAAACTTTATAACAAATACATTCATAAGTTTGGATCAAGCTAAAGTAAGCATCAATATATTGTCAAACTGCTATTTTACACACACATGGAATTCCTCAACCAGGATCCGTTGTTAATACAGCTTTTATTTAACCTGGGATGTAGTTGCATTAAGTGTGCCCAAGGGAACCTCTAAACACTTAAACTAAGTTATGCAAACAGAGATATTCAAAACAGTATACAAAACTTTCATATTGTGTACCATACAAATTGTTAATTACCAGTTGGAATCATTTGGTTGTCAATAAAATGGCCAATGTAAATGAGTTTCTCTGCCTGTATCCTAATTACAGCATTCAACCATTTTAGAAGCAGTCAAAAGTGTTCTAAATTTAAATAAATGTTTACGGATTTTATGCCTTTATAGTTGTTGTCGACTACAAACAGAAGATGAGGGATGACTAAGAAATATCTAAAATAAATGTTACTATAAATTTCCACTTTCCTATATGGCTCTGAATGAAATTCTCTCAAATTAACTTGTGACCATTAAATTCCTTATTAGAAGTTAACATTTACTAATTTAAAAATCACAGAATCATCTGATTTTCTCATTAATAACCTTATAGACAAGAAAATAAACTGACATTATTCTGCATGAAAATGTGCAATTTTTGGTGTTTTATTCTAACTCCTCCCATCCTTCAATTCAATAGCCTAAATTTGTCAATATTTTGAAAGTTAAGCTTATGTCAGTGCATATTTTATCATCTGTACCTCCACTCAAGTGCTGGAATTGTGATTGAAACAACTAAGCATTCACACTTACTATCGCCCCACTTAGTTTGCTAGAATGTGTTTGTTGGCTCTATACCAAAGTCAAGGCGATGTGAATCCAAACTTCAGACTTAAAGGCTATAAATACATTTAAACCTATGTACATAAAAGAAAAAACATTTGAAATCAATCTGATATACAGTAGCTATACCATTTAACTCTGGACAGTATCATTTATGTGCTGAGGTTAGAGACTTCATTGTGATATACATTTGATATGGAATTAGTATTAGTGAACTTGCATGGGGGAGGTATTGAAGAAAAACTCTATTCCAACAAATGTTCTCTCCTTTTCAATCTCTGAAACATTCCATGGGTAAGAGGATTACAAATATTTATTCTGTTCTTTTTCCCTCTATTGTCCTGATAACATTTCTGGAGATGTTGAGCTCAGTCATAAAGGCATACTGCACAGAAGCAGGCCCATCTGCCTACCAACCATCAAACACCCTTTTATTTATTCTCCCCAGATTCTAATGTTCACTTACACACAAGTGGCAAATTAACCTACATATCATAGTGGTGCAAGAGGAAACCAGAAGAAACCCATGTGGTCACAAGGAGAATGCGTAAACTTCATATAACAACAATGGAAGTCAGGACTGAACCCACAATGCTGGAGCTGTGCTACTGAGTGTACAGCAAAATAACTTCAGTGTGTACTCAATAGGAATCAAGGGCAAATCCAACTGGATAGCAAGAATATCATGAAATCCTACTGTACTGCCTCTATATCCCGAGCCTCTCAGTTACCATTATTATTTATATCATCCCACTCCCTCAAACTTAGAATTATACAATAATTGCAGATTGATCATTGTCATGGATTAAACTGAAGCACAGCATAACCTTAAAACAACAGGAAGCATGCAACCAAACCCAGGAGTGAATATTAAAAGATATCTTTATTAGTCACACATACCTCGAAACACAGTGAAATGCATCTTTTGCGTAGTGTTCAGGGGGCAGCCTGCAAGTGTTGCCACATTTCCAGCACCAACATAGCATACCCATAGCTTCCTAACCCATACTACTTTGGAATGTGGGAGGAAACCCACGCTGACACGGAGAGACTGTACAAACTCCTTACAGACAGCAGCCGGAATTGAACCCAGGTCACCGGCGCTGTAATAGTGTCACGCTAACCATTACACTACCGTGTCAAAAGACAACAAAATAGAGAATGATTTAGTAAACTTAAATGTCCACTTTTGTGTTTATCTATCGCAGAAAGGTTAGGTTTTCATCTTTGGGGGTATTAAAAGTATCAAAACTACTTTAGCTAAGTAGTTTCAAGGCTCAATCAGGCTACCTACCAATATATCAAGCCTCTATGAACATTTATGAGAAAGTAAAACAAACCAGTATAAAACTTGTTTTCAATACTTCAGCATCCTGCATAATATTCTATTTTCAAATCAGCTTAAGGTTGCGAATAATTGCAACAAGCCTTTAGAACATATTAAACTATTAAATAAAAAACTGCATTTCAACCTTTCTTGGTGTCAAATATAGCAAGAAACAATAACGGTTGACTGTATGAAAATTCAGGTTCAGGAGTTACAAACTTAAACTCTGGACTGTATCCTCAGGAGTTATAGTTATGTGCAAAATAATGTGATAAGCAGATTTCTTATGCCCACCTAAGTGTGAATGATATTTTCCTGCCAATTGCAGCTAATACAATATTCATCTTTGGAGTGTACAGGAAGGCCACAACTCCATGAACTCAGTGCAGAAAAGCAACAGATAGAAGAGCCAACACTCCTCTCAGTAATAAAGGAAACACGCTTGGTCACTCAGTAGCGGGCTTTACTTCCGCAGCACAATCCCCAAAAGGCCTGAAATGTAAACAAAAACATCAGTTATCAAAATGCAAATGGGCTGACCAATATTGCCCAGCTGAGACTCAGCTGTCTTTTTACACAGTAAAAAGTCTGTATTTTTCATCAAAAATCAAGCAATTCAGAAATATCAATGTCTTTTTACAAAGCCATCTAATCTGATAAAGGATGCAGGGGATGTTTTGTCAGCAAAGAACCAGCACTACTAGAGTTAGAAATTCCTCAAACATAAGCAACTGAATTCATATGCACTGTGTTCTAAAAAGTAGTTTTTAAAAATGCTGCTGAGGGCCTATACTGGATTGTATGACCAACAATAATTAATTTCACATTTTCACTGCAGTATAACTCCAATTTTGTTTTAGAAATCCTGAAAGTTCAACATTTGGCTCACCATGTTTCATGCTCCTTTTAAACTCACCAGGGCCCAATTTCCCCACACACCTTTTAAACTCACCTGGTTCACTAAAAAATTTAATATATTTTTGTATGTTGTACTACTAGGAATATTCATATAGTCTGGAGAATCAGAGTTTTACTGTATTTTCTCTTCATATGTAGTTATCACTCAAAATAAGATGCAATGTAAAAATGAGATGCACAAGTATCTTTTGAAATAAAGTTGAATTAAGTATCAGAAATCACCCATAAATCATTCCTATTCCTAAATAACATTTTCTTTCAGATGCAAAGGCACTACTCAAAAAAATGTCTGGGCAGTCAATCCATTATAGAAACAACAAAAATCCTCTATTTGGCAAAAAGACTGATCTTATTAAAGGCTACAAGATTGCTGGGATCGAAAATGGATGGGGATGGAGTACAGGTTGAAACACCCAAGGGGGGAAAATGAAGGACAATATATTTGAGTGACATGAACAACCATTGCAAGGCAACCGTGGTCCTGGAGAGGCTAAAGGGAAGGGAAAGTAAAGAGAATAAAGAGTTTGATTCCAGCGATCTACAATATACTGAATATTCCCATGTAATTTTTACTTAACTCTTCCCCTTCCTTTATCGCACTTAAGTCTTAGTCCAGGTTAATATGTCAAACCATTCACTCTATTTCCAGAATAGAACTATTCTGGATCATCTTATCATCAGCTAATTATGAATACGACAGTAGGTCATTGATTCAATGATAACCTACTCCCTGATCTTGAATACTACATCTCATTTCCAAATGTGCTTATCACTGGAAAAATGTATTCTTAGCTGTGTTCAGATTTTCCAATCTGTTTTAAACCAAGCTTGTGCATAAAAGAGCAATTAAGGAAAAATAGTTTTCACTTTAAATCAAGAAAGGATTGCAACATCAATGTAATAGTCTGGATAATTTTCAGAATCATCTTTGACAGGGAGAGTTGTGCCTATTTTCAAAGTTTGAGATATAATTCAATAAGCAGGCCTGGTAAGATATCACTTATTTCAGAGAGCATTGCCCTTTTGTTCCAAAATATGGTCCTTGCAGGACCCAGAAAAGAACAATTATGGATCTTCTAGAGAATTAACTGGCCATTATGCCTCACATTGAAATCAATTTAACCTTTGAGACTCAATATACAAATCAAGGATTAAAAAGAAACATTATTAAATAGTTATGAAATTTAAGTAACTGTCCTCAATAAATCTCCTATTTTGCCTTAAATTCTAATTTTGTTTGAAATAGATGCGAGGATATTCTGATAGCCACAGTTTAGAAGGAAGCCAATTAGGACAAATGAGCCATTGGAAACTTACCGATGTATTTGCAATGGCCAAGGTGTCTGGGAAGGAGTCGGTAAGGCAGTTGAAGGACTCATCAACATAGCACTGTATATGTTGGAGGCAACTACTAGGATGCACAACAGTATAGGTCCAATGATTGCACCTTCTAGGCCAAGGTAGTAAGCTCCCCCTGCTACCGCCAAGCCAGTGAGATATGGGTGACCACCCCTGTGGAAACAAATAATAAAGATAACATGTTAGGAGTTTAAATTGCACCTTTTTTTTTTAAGCTTTTACTTCCCCCTCTTCACCACCCCCTCCCAAGTGAATCCAGTGAGTTTGGAGGGGGGAGCGAGGAGTGGTGTGCCGGTGAGTTTGGAGGGAGGGCAGGAACAGGGCACCGGTGAGTTTGAAGGGAGTGGGGAAATAAAACTAGGTGAGCCAGATGCCAGACCATCAGTGGTTCTAAAAAATTGGATCGCGGATTATCAGAGCTTTACACATGGTATTTAAGCAATATGTGACCTCTTTATTCTTTTAACCAAAATTACATCTGTTTTGAAAATCATTTGCCAATTGAGCACACATACTTCAAGTTTATTCATGGTTTGGTATTTTGCCACCATCTTCCTTTGTATTAACAATACCTTCCCTAATTTGACTGTGTCTGTAGATTTAGAAATTTTATTGGGAAAATAAATAGCAACCCTGGATTTAACTGGTAATGAACTGTGTGGGAGCCTCAAACTGCTTTGAAATTGTTGAAGATCAGAAGAATGCAAGCTTGTAAAACTAAATAGCATTATATTTTGCTAGAGAATTCCAAATCACAAAGGTCACTTAGCCAATCCTTTGAAGTGAATATTGCTGATACTCACAGATTTAGATAAAGAGGAAAATTATGCTTTGATAATACAGCAGTTGTGCAGTCCAACAGAAAGGCATAAAAACATGCTATTATTTAGCATAAATGTTTTCTGTTGTCAAGGGTTGCCACTAGGATGATAACTATTGTACTATTGACACATAACAAACTTTATTCACTCTAGCTCATTACTATATAGACCTAGTGCTTTTAATGCTGCAAAGATTGTCCACCGTAAATGGAAAAAGCCAATTTGTCTGTGGCTCCATCTGCCAGAAATATGACAAGAATAAGCCATATAACAATGCCTATATGAATAAGGGAATAACTCAAGTTTGAAAATGCATTCATCACAAAAAAGCAAAATTAAATTGTGAGTAGCAAGTTGACTAAATTACCTCATCCCAAGAACTAAACCACAGAAAGATACTTAAATTAAGAACTTATCCTCAAATGAATTATGCATCAGCAAAGTTTTCCCAAATGCTCTGATTCCCTGGGTGCCAAAAAATGTCAAATCAATCTGAGCCCCAAGTGAACATTGTTGGAAGTACATAATGCATTTGGGAAAATTGAAGGTGGCAAGGTAACATACAGTAAAATGGGAGAATATTGAGAATAATGACTTGCAGGGCCACGGAGCTAATGCTGCCAAGTTGGATTAAGCTGGGTGCCTCTCTTATCAGTGGTGACATAATGGGGTGAATGACCACTTTCTGTGCCATGGATTTTCAATCCCACCTAGTATTCTACCTTCACGGCAATGGTTAATATTAGATAAAATATTTTAACAAGAGGGTTACGTCTGCTTACCTGTGTTCGACATCTCATTTTGAATGGAGAGAGAAATATCTAAAGAAATAAATACCGCACTAACAACAGTTTTACGTAAATCATTTTTGTTTGTGTGTAACTTCGCAACTACAAAACTGGAAAAAATGCTTTTAACACTCACCCAGAAATATCAGAATAAATAGCTGTATCCACAAAGTAGGTTGGTAGCAAATGGCAAACTAGCAGGAGGATGGCCATAAAATTCTCTCCTTGTGTCAACCAGAGGTCTATCACTGCAGGCATCGCAGCCCAATAGGTTCCCAGAAATGGGACTGCTCCAAGAGTAGCTGCTAGTGCTAATAATAATTTTAAAAAAAATATATTTTACTCAAAATCAACTTTCCCACAAGCGTTTAAGTTGTAATCAAATGTGATCCCTATCTTGGGGTTGGCTTTCACAAATGATTACAACAGTCAAATGCCACAGTTGCTTAAAGTCTTAAATAAAAGCAAACCCCACTTCAGGTAGCTGTCAGAGTAGTGAGAAAAAGTTAATGTTTCGAGCTGATGATTTTTGATCAGCATAGGAAAATAATTAAAGTGAAAGAAATGAAGTTGGAGGAAAGAATAAAAGGGAATAGTCTGTGAAAGGGTGGATTGGGGGAAAGTTTAAATAAAAGATGGATATTGGTGTAAAAGGGAAAAAACATAGTGAAAGAACAATAATTAATTGAAGGAGATGTAAATTGGAACAACCAAAACATTACCTAAAATTGCTGAGCCCAATGTTGAGTGTGGAATGATGTACAAGTGCTGAGTTGA
>JARFYF010000084.1:50763236-50773871 GCA_030265395.1 Rhina ancylostomus | reverse complement strand
ACACTACTCAGCCAGCTGATCTATCTCACCCCTGCATGCCTCCTCATTGCCATCTGAGATGCTACCAACAACAGTGGTGTCATCGGCGAATTCAAAGAGGGGACATGATTGAGATATATAAAATTATGAGGGGTATAGATAGGGTAAAAGGCAGGAAACTTTTCCCATATGAGAAAACAAGGGTACCCCAAAACAAGACTACATAGATTTAGAATAAGGGAGAAGAGATTTGGATAGGATGTGAGGAGGACCTTTTTCACTGAGGGAGTGGCGAGTACTTGGAATGCACTGCCTGAGAGAATGGTCAAAGCAGGGTAGCTAACACCATTTAAGAAATATCTAAACAAGTACTTGAATCACTTAGGCAAAGAAGGTTATAGGCCAAGTGCTGAAAGATGGGATGAGTGAGGATTGGTGTCCACTGATTCGTGGATGTGGTGGGCCAAATGGCCTGTTTCTATGCTATACATCTCTATGACTCTATGACAATGATTACTGGCTCCACAGAATTTTTTTAACAAATCAAATAAATAAAAGCTTTTTACACTAAGATTTTGATCATTTTTTTCCCCAAACCAAGCACAACAGCAAGGGAAACTCCGCAGATGTACAAATAGTCTGGTTCAATTTTATTCCACTACACTAATTATACAATAATTATACAATAATTATTAGAAAAAATAAATCTGTTAATGCGGATCTGTATCAGCCTTATGTAATGGCTGTTGACTTTTGACTCAGTTCACTAGACACAAATATTTGATTTTTAAGCAAATGTACTCAGTTCAAACTTAAACCAAATTTGCAAAATAGTCATAATATGGAATAAAATAACCAAAAAGTCAGTATTCATAATGTAAAAGTAGATGAACTATCAATATTAGATGTGAACTATCTCATATCTCCATTCAATTATATTGGTAAGTTACATTGTCTATTCCAATTGTATTTTTTTAAATCCACGCTGACATTGCTATTTGTTTTTCATCATTCTTATTCTGAAGATCAATGGAACCTTTTAATCATTAGGCAATCTCTCAAGGCGTTGTGCAGTGGTAGTAACACCATTCTCGCTTTTAAGTCAGGCAGGGTCAGGGGGCCAGAGGGGTGTTGGATAGTGGGTGGAGAGGTGAATGGATCAAGATAAAAGGCTGGAAAAGGAAAGCACAGAAGCAAAAGGAGGGAGAAAGAATGGAAGAGGAGAGAGATGGAAGACAAAGCTAAGGTGGGAGAGTTGAAAAGGGAAATGCAGGAAGAAAGCTGGATGCAGAAGAGAATCCAGGTGCAAAGATAATCTACGATGGTGGAGAGGGTGAAGTAGGAAATGTATCTCAGCCACGTTTTGGAAAGCTATTAGAACAAAGCTCTGGAGATGTGAGGTGGTTGTAGGTACACGTGTCATAGTGGTGGAGTTGTAGAATATGTAACAAGTCTCTAGCAATGGACAATAGCAGGGTGTGGTGGAAAGAATTTTTTTTTAAATTGATGAAATACCAATTTTGGAAACTTAATTTAACATACTGCTACCGAGTAAAAATAAACATGTCTTCTATTTTCCAGTGAGCTTGATCCATGTTTCAAGGTAGCCGAGAGATTCCTTCCCAGACTGACAGAACAAATTCAACTCTGAATGAGAAAATAACTTTTCAAGGTCTGTTCCTTGTCTTGTTGCTAAGCTTGACAATTAAAATTGACTGTCACAATACCCTGTAAAGCTGTAACGGTAATCATAGCCCTTTATAATAGTGCTATGTGTGGGTCCAAGTTGACAAAGAAATTTTCAATGCATTTTAATAAAATGCTGTGAATGGGAAAGCTTTTAATACAACATATTGCATTTTCCAATATATTAACATTTTATCACCTTTAGTTGTCCAAGTTGTCTCACCTTACAGCAGTCTGAGATGAAATTGGTTCGATAAATGCAGTATTTTAGCAATTATTGATAACTTGCTTGCAAGCCCAACATTTATTTTCCAAAAAATAAAAACAATTATAAGTTTCTAATAACATTAGTCATACTTCATTTCACTAGTAGTTAGTATATTGATTGAATTTTCCTTTAAAATTGAAAGCAGTCCTATGCCAAAGGGTCACTAAAAGAAATTCACAGAGTTCCCACATCAACAGACTCGCCAGGGAAGGCTGTCTGTGACAGACGAGCGGGAAGCTGAATTTCAGCTGCCTTTATTAAGCATGAAAGGGGAATAATATCCCAAGACTATAGCAAGAAACTGGGAGACAAAATTATTTTCACTGTTAACATACTGCATTGATCAAACTGATAACTCAAACCTATAAAGGGGGAAAAAAAGCTAGAAAAACAATGGGTATTTGTCATTTTATCACACTAAGTAATCTTTCTCACTGATTAATCTGGAGTGTTGACAGAAAATTTAGTAGTGTAGCAGTTGCTAATTTTATGGTTCAATTTTAAATTATACCAGAATTCTAAGCAACCAATGATCATTTAGCTGGATTTGGGATTATTGTTTCCATCAAGTAAAATACACAAATCCATTTGAGGACAAGCATCTGTTTTAGCTAAAAGGATGGAGATCTCTTTGGCTTATTTGAAGTACACATTTGAAGGCCCTTCACTATCACAACCAGGGTTCTGTAATTGTGGTTAAAACTAATAACATTACTTTAACCCTTCAATGCCTACTTCAACATAATACCAAAGTCATCCTGTTCAATATACACCAGAAATCTTAAGCCTCAGATGCTGAATCCATCAGACAAACTTCCGTACGCAATCCTGTCTCACCTGGAGCTGAGGTTAAATAAGACATACAGTCTATTAACTTCAGAAATATTAACCTTTGAAAACTTTATCCTTGCCACTCACAACTCAAACATATGTATTCCTTAGCACAACTTGATTTCTACAACAAAATATTTACTTTCCACCACAAGTCTATCCTGCACTAGTTTCATAGCTCACAGGATTCAGGACTTCACACTCTGCTCCTTTCCTTCATTGTACTTAATTCGAATTTGACACCCCATAAGCTCTGCTCACAGCCCCATCACCATTCTCAATGATTCCCACAAGTTCCTTGTGCATCAGCCTTATTATACTCAATGTTACCTTTAAGCTCTTTCAAGTAGCATTCTGATTTAGTTTCACGGTCTTTCAACTTTCAGCTGTAATCCTCCATTAATCCAACTCCAGCTTTCAGAATTCTTCCCCAAATCTCTGCTTCATCCTCAGTAACGTTTTAAAGATATCAAAATTGCATAGTATCGTTAATGATATTGAAAAGTAGCCATGCTAATGCAAGTCTTAATTAATTATCTACACGCATCCTTGCATTTAATTATTCACAATTCACATTGATTGGATATCTTCACTGATCTTCACTAGCTTTTTCCCATTTTCCATTCACAGGCATTCCTTGAAGCAAAAGCCATCTGCATTTGCTGAGATTGTGTTATGAGTTATTAAGCTCCATTATGTATTGCCAATTTCATTTCAAAACTACATCAGGACCAAAGGTCCTTTAGAAATTTAGTCTTGTGCAATGGTATTGCTGTCACGCACAACAATCCAGTTCAAATTCTGACTAATGGTAATATGAAAGACCAAATAAATCATTATCCCCACGACTGTGTTGGAAATAAGTAAATAAAATTTTTTAGTGTGAGACATGTTAATATCTGTAGGGTAGCAAATGATTTATATTTATATAGCTTAACACAGCCAATACATACTCAAAGTAAGAAATCAACATAAGTGGCTTAAGTGCAGTGAATTACCTTGTTATTTATGTTGATATGCAATGAAGGCCACTGCCCGACCTTACTGGATTCAACTTCCAACTGCTTAAAACATACTCCAACCTCATCATAGTGTGGAAGAACGGTTGAGCTCAACTCTAAAAAAAATAAAATTTATATAAAAATAAAATCATACTACATGTACAAGCTTTGTAAATAACAAAGGAATAGCAAGAATAAAATTCTGACAGCTGTTAATAATATTACTTCGGGAGAAAGCCTAGCTCAAGGAAAAGATTAAGAGAGGACACCACTTTTTGCAATATTGAAGAACTCATCCTCTGGGAGTCATAACATTTCACTTGCGAAGTGTTTAACCAGCAGGATGCAAGAGAAAAAGGGAGTAAGAGGAAGACAATTGGTGATGAATAGGGGACACCAAGGGTGAGGAGATTCAGGAACAAGGATAGAGTAGATGGGGGTTAAGGCCAGGGTTGCAGTAAGCAAATTCATCTGTGCCTTAGTCCATAAGTGGGTGAGTTTACTTATACCAACAGAAGCCTGTACACAGAGCCACTTTATGTGTGTGTGAGAGCTCATGTGCATGCAGCAGAGCCTGGTCACCAATTGTCTTGAATCCCTTGTCACTGGACTAAGACCTCAGTCTGTCAAGACCCTGTGGAGGTGTGTGTGCAAAGATTTTTGCCTTCTCAGAATTATAGAAAGTTACAGCGCATTCCGCTCTATGTAATAAAACAATCGAGCTAGTACCACTCCACAAGCTTTATCCTATTACCCTGAAAATTATCTAATTTCAGGTACCTAACCAACTAGCTTTTGAATATAAGAATTGAATCTGCCTCCTTCACAAGCACCCCAGACCCTAACCAATTACTGAGTAAGGCAAGATTTTCCTCATGTCACTTCAGAATCAGGTTTATTATCACTGACATCTGTTGTGAAATTTGTCGTTTTGTGGCAGCAGTACACTGCAAGACATAAGCCACAAAAATAAATAAATAAATGGCAAGGTAGACTCGCTATTCCTCTTTTGCACTTTTTTTTTGACCGCTCCTGTGCATTTGGAACAGTTTAACTTGGTATATGCTTTCTATACCCTTCATGATTTTAAATACCTCTAACCTCACAACCTCCTCTGTCCCAAGAACAACCACCCCAGCTTTTAGTCAAATTCATTCAGCCCAGAATCAGTCTGATAGGCTTGCATCTTTCCTAAATGCATTGTGTGCAGAAGTAGACACAATACCTTAGTTGTAGCTGAACCAGTGATTATATCTTCATGACTTATTTGCTGTTGTACTCCCTGCCTGTATTTATAAAGCTCGGGATCCTGTATGCCTTTTAGAATTCCTTTTAGAATTTTAGCATCCCTTTCAGAATTTTGCACTCTAGTTTAAGTTCAGGTTTATATTGCCTCTTCATGTTCTTCTTACCAAAATGTAACATACACATTTGTCAGCATTAAAGTTCATTTATCCACCCTTTCTACCGGACTGTCTGCATCTCAATGAGAGATCTATTGCGAGCCTGCTCATAAGTTGGCTTTGTCTCCAAATTTTGTATCATCTACAATTTGGAATCTGTGTTCTGTACATCCAAGTCCAAGGATTTTAGATAAATGAAGTAAAGCAATGGCCCTAATGCCAATCCCCAGGAAACACCACTGAACACTTTCCTACAGTCTGAGAAACCAAATTTCTGCTCTGTATCCTGTAACTTTGGTGAATTATTTAACCATTCTGCTGCATTTACTTTTATTCCAAGGCCTTCAAATATGATGACAAACTTATTAAAATACCTTTTCAAAGACTTTGGGTTGGCACTGTGGTTGGTAATGGACAGGTTGGGCTGAAGGGCCTGCATCCGTGCTGTTTTGCTCTATGGCCATATCAACTGCATTTGCTTCATCAAATCTCTCTGTTACTTCATCAGGAAGTTCATAAAACTAGCTAGGCATTATTTGTCTTTAACAATAGCATGCTGGCTTTTTCTAATTAATCCATACCTGTCACAGTGATTGGTAAATCTATTCCCCATTATTATTTCTAGAACTTTACTCAACACAGAGGGTAAACAGATTGGTTTGTAGATATTGGGTTTATCTCTACACCCTTTTTTGAACAGGAGTGAAATGTTTGCAATTTTCCAGTTTTAGCCATAAATCCATGGATATACAGAATATTCGGGCCAGGGCCTCTGTGGTTTCCTCCCCAACTGCTCTCAGCAACCTAGGATGCATTCCATCTAGACCAGGTAGTTTATCCACTTCAAGTGCTGCTAGCCTTTGACTACCAACTCTATCACTTTTTAGGCCATCCAAATTCTCAACTACATCTTCCTTTGCTAAAACTTCAGCAGCATCAACTACACATTTGCCTCCCAAGTTTTGATTTTAATTTAACTGGACCAGATCTGTTTTCTTCATTGAAGTTGGCTATTGTCTAATTGACTATGTCCTTTGCATAGTTATTCTAAACCTTATGATATTATGATTGTTATTTACTAGATGTTTCCCTCACTGATACTTGCTACACTTAGCCTGGGTTGTTTTCAGAATCAAGTCCAGTATTGTTGCCTTCAATGCACCAGCTGTTTCTGGTCCTCCAAGGAAAAGAATATTTGAAGATCAAGACCTCAAATCCAGCACAAAACTTGTGGCCTAATGACCTTGAACATTTGAGGAATGAAGTACCTGAAGCAAGTACACAAGACTGCTAGAGAGGAAGCACTAATGACGTCTTTGCAAATTCCTCTGAATTCACTGGCAGGATATGCAAACCAAGGGCAGTGTTTCCTCCCAGGCCAATATTCCCAGCATGAAGGCTCTAATTAGTCTCCAAAATAAGTGCTGAGGCATGGTTGTATCTTTGTATTTCACTGCTTGAATCCACAATGACATTCAAACATGAGAATAAAAAGCAGTAGTAGATGAGTAGCTCTGTTGAGTCAGCTCCACTAGTTAATAAGATCACGGCTGATCTGATCGCAATCTCTACTCCACATTCTAGTTTATCTATGGTTACCTTTCAACCCTTTGCTTATTCATCTCCGCCTAAAACACATTCAAAGACTCTGCTTCCACCTCTCTTTGAGGAAAAGAATTTCTCAACTCTTGCCCCTCAGAGAGAGAAAAAAAAATCACCTTATCTCTGTTTTACACAGTGACTAGGAAGAATCCTCTCCATATCCACTCTGTCAAGACCCCTCAGGAATCTATGTGTCAATGAAGATTCTCACTCTTCTGAATTCCAGTGGATAAAAACCTACCCTGTCCATCCTTTCCTAACAAGACATTTGCAGGGTCTTTGCTGGAAACGTCGACCATCCCTCTGCCTCCACAGGTGCTGGCTGACCTAGAGTTCCTCCAGCAGTTTTTTTTTGCTCCAGATAAGCATCTGCAGTCTCTTGAGTCTTTATTCCAATTATTACACTAGTAAGTCTCTTAAATGTATTAACATCCTTCCTTAATCCTGTATTCAAGATGTGCTTTCACCAAAATTCTACATAACTGAACCATAAACACATTATTTTTAATTGTTTAATCTACCAATAAACAATAATATTGTTTGCTTTTGTAAAATACTTGCTGTATGTGTCTAATAGTCTTTTGCAAATCGCGTTCTAGGATACCCACATCCCTTTGCATCTCAGAGCTCCTTAATCTCTCACCATTCCGATAATATGCTTTTCCTTTTACTTTTCCCGCCAAAATGGAAAATTTCACATTGTCCCACATTATGCTCCATTTACCAGATCTCTACCCACTCACTCAACTATTCCCTTGTGGCCTCCTTACGTCCTCCTCATAATATTCGTGCCATACTTTCCTGTCCATCTTTCTATCATCAGTAAACTTAACCATATCTTCAGATAGAAGTCATTAAAAGTTGAGGCAACATGCACCTATCTCTATGGTACACCACCCATCACATTTACCAACTAGATAAAGATCCTCATATCTACTCTCCATTTCCTGATAACCTCCCAATTTACTATCCATGCCAATATGTTATCTTGTATACCATGAGCTTTTATTTTCCACAATAACCTTTGATGTGGCACTTGATAAAATGCTTTCTTGAAATCTAAGTATAATACTTCCACAAGTTCCCCTTCACTTCAGCTTTCCTATATGTTTCTGTGATCTGCACTACCTACTGTAGGTGTCTCACGCCCAATTCTTGACTCCTGAAACAGACATTCCATTTCAAGGTCTGTTATGGGAGAAGATTACAATGCAAACAGAGAAAAAGGTTCCAGGATTTATCAGTTTCCTTGAAGATACACAGCTTCCCACCAAATCCTGGGAACCTTAGGGCGAATACCGCTCAAAGTGGAGGAGGAGTATTTGGGATGACGTCGAGAACGTCAAAGCCGTCAGGAACATCAGGAACACACAGAAGCCCATTGTAAGTGGTAAAAGGAGTGCACCATTTCATAAACTACCCACTGCATCAGCTACCTCCTCCTGTCCATCTGAGGATAACTCTGTAGTTCCCACATTGGCTGAACAGCACCCTCAGAACCCCGAAAACAGAATAGAAGTGGGACTGCCTAAGAAGGAGACAGCAATTTAAACCATCATCTTTCAGCGCTCATTCTACAGCTCCTCAAAACTCTGTTCATCCTGGTACTTGCACTAGTTTTATTTAGATTAGAATTTCATGCTTTTGACAGACTGTTTTGTTGACAGATGAATGATATCAGTCAGAATACATAGTATCACCACCAATTCAGATCCATTACATACAACTAGCTAATCTTGACATTTATTGTGCCTGACACCAAGTGGATAGAATAATAAGTTAGCATTTTAATGGACGTAATCAGAAAATGTCAAAATTGTTGTTTGGAAAACTACAGCTCAGGAATATTAACCTACTTAGCTGATTTTGTTAATGGTGCCATTTAATACATAATAATGCAAAAACCTTCAAATTAGTACTTTGCATTAAATCTTCAACAGTTTTAATTTATGGAATGCATGTAACTAAGAGAGTAGAAATGTAATGGTACAGATTTTTTTGACATCAGAGGAGTCTAAATAACCCAGCTTTAAGGAAGGAAGATTTTCTTAAGATCCTACTGTGCTGTGTTTCAATAAAAAATTACGTCAAAGAGGTAATCTGCCACATGGACCTTTTACCTTTTGGTCCACAGAACTGCTGGGAAGAGAACACAATAACCTCATCTTATGATTTTGGAGATACTTGAAATAATTAAACAAGGTTTTATTAGCATTGAGTTAGTTAACCAGCTGAGAAATTCTGCTACCTGTTCCCCTTCCTTCCCTTGACATCCTGAACAGTTTCCCAGATTCCTTTTTCTTTATCTTGCCCAAAGAGTTTTTGTTTTAGCAGTTCTTGGCTTTTCTGCATCCCTGATTAATTCTTCAGACTTCTGGGATTCACATTCTAATCATACTGTTTCCCTCATCTTTCATTTCCTAATCTTTCTCACAGGGATAGTGAAAGGTGAGTATAGAAATGCAAATCCCTTTACACAGATGTTCTGGGACAGATATGGAGAGGTGTGTGGGAGGTGGGGAGGGTGGTGGTGGGGGGGGGGCAAGAGGTGATGTTGATGGTGGGTTAAAATGCTAGCAGCTTCACCCGCTGGTACGCCAGAAATGCACAGGCTAACAAGTAGTATACCTGAAATTTCTCCACACTTACTACTCAAGAAACACCTCCAACTTCAAAAATACCCATTTTCCCCCAATTCAAGAAACAACCACTTACCATTAGAAACAAACAAAAAGAATAAGGCTCTGTTTGTTTCTCACCCAGAGCAAAGGAGGGACCAGATTAGGGTGCACAAAATTATGAGGAGCGTAGACAGTAGGAAACTTTTCCCCATAGCAGAAGTGCCTAATATTTGAGGATTCAAGTTTAGGATAAGGGGCCAGAGGTTTAGGAAGGATCCTGGGAAGAATATTTTCACTGGGAGATTGGTTGTAATCTGGAAAACACTGCCTGAAGGGGTGATAGAAGCAGGTATTTAACATTTAAGAAATATCTAGATGAGCACTTGAATTCCATGGGAGGCTGCAGACCAAGTGCTGGTAAATAAGTTGAGTATTGACTGGTATTTGATAGTTGGCATGGACACAGTGGGACAAAAGAGTCCGTTTCTGTGCTGCATGAATGCCACAATGGGAGACACAGGTAAAAGCCTTATACATAAAAACTGGGGCAACATCATGGGAGATTCAGTATGCACACACAGATACTGTACAAAAAGAATACATAGATAATGAGTAACCTCCTAAATTTTGCACATGGCATTCAGTACATGTTCCTTGTTAACTTGCACAGTGGTAAAATTCCTCTGTCTACACTTGCCTGTAAAAATATCAGCAGACTTCTCAACGGTAATGACATCTTGCTGTCTACTTATTGTACTCCTTCCATAACACAAGATGCTCTACCTCACTCTGGTATTTTCTTTATTTAAAGAAAAGATTTACTTCATTCAACTGCTTTTGGTCCTTGATTATGCTCAACTTTGTTCTGTTCCTGCTACATTATTCTATGTCTTGCCACACTCCTCTTAATGGCTGCTTTAGCACTAAATTTACAGGCCACATTCCTCTTAATGATTGCTTTAACTTTAGAGTTACTACGCAAAAGCAAAGGCAAAATGCAGCATTGTAAAGAGGTCTCTTCATGTGCAGAAGGTTGTTGTTGGTGGTGGGTAAGAGAAATGCAGACAGGGCTGTCGGTAACAAATTAAAAGGAAAAGAGATAATCACTCCAAAATGAATCAATTACTCCAACAAAATCTATTTTCTCCAAATGAGTTCTATTTTAATTCCTTTCATTCACAGTAATTGAATGTAGCGGGAGTAGAAAATATATTTTGGCTTTGTTTAAAATAAATTACTTCAAC
>JARFYF010000084.1:50432969-50447282 GCA_030265395.1 Rhina ancylostomus | reverse complement strand
GAGGTAGCGAGAAACACACCTGGAGAGGCCGCACTTTCCCCGGGACAGGATCAAAATCGCCAGCACGTTCGCTGTGACAGGGGAAGAATCAGAAACAAAGATTCACCAGTCAGCAGACATATCTGGAGCCGGTGACGTAGGTTCCAATCCACGGCTTCACTCTCAGATCAGAATTCAGCATTGAGAGCAGCAGAGACAGTAAAGGATTTTCACCGGGAGCGTGGGAGGCTGAGAGGTGGCATTGCAGAGAAGTAAAATTAATGAGGGGCAAGGATAAAGTGAATGTCACAGTCTTTCCCCCGGGGTAGGAGAGCATAAAACTTGAGTGCAGAGTTATAAGGTGAGAAAGTAAACATTCAAAGGAGACCCGAGATCCAAATTTCTTACACACTGGGTAGAGGGTGCCTGGAATGAATTGAGCGAGGAAGTGGCAGAGGGGGTACAACCACAAAGTTAAGTGATATTCCGACATTTAAAGGACATTTTTGTTTCGACAGATCCGGCCGATGCAGGCAAGTCGGTCGAGATCAGGTCGCCAATTTGGTCGGCTTGGACGAGCTGGATTCAAGAGCCTGTTCCCTTGGCCTATAAGTCTATGACTCCATTACTTTACGCGCAATGCAGCTTCTCACGGAAGCCAAAAAAAAACCCACCGGAACTTACTTTAAAATGCTACTTTGGAACATGAATCATCGTAAAATTAATACATGAATGGCAGCCTCTTGAGACTTCCTTGCTGTGTTTATCGCACCGGTGTTGAACCACAGTTAATTGCACCTCAATAATACTCCTGGTTTTATGCATCTCCAAAATGTCACCGGTCAACTGAAGCTCAAATGTTATATTCAAAAAGAAAGCTTGGCAGTAAAGAGCGGAATTTCCAGTGTAATTATCCGCTCGCTTTGAAGATCGGATTAAGGAGAAACAGGTAGACACGCAGCGACCTCACATCCCAATTTTTTTTGAAAATCAAAATGATTTTCTTCCTGGGAGTGGAAGGGGTAATGTCCGTAAGACAAAGCGCTACCCACAATATATATTTCACACATGTTATTCTTTCGGAGGTGGGTGTGCAAATGTTAAAAATAACATTCTGTGGATGGCAAAGAATTACATTTGTGGTCATCCCCGAGGAAACAACAGTCACACACCAGCAGATAATGTAAGAATAGGCAAAAAAATGGAGGATAACGTGTGAATGGAAGTGAATTGAGAAGAGAAAACACGCGATATGAAAGAGCGTTTAAATGGGTGCATGTGCGAAGACAGCTTGGTTCGCACGTTCGGGTGATACATCAGTTCCTGTATCTGTACAAATCGAGAGGGACAGAGCAAAGCATGGATGAACGATGGATTGAGAAATGGCTGCGTAGTGTAGATGAGGTTGCAGTGTTCACAAGACGAGTATTAATTCACAAATGGACAATTGCATCCAACGCGTTGACAAGACATGAAATGCGTTCTGCAGCAGCTGAAGAACTCGTTAATATACGCGTTTTACCGGCAGTTTTCCTAACTGGGAGATTTCAGCTGAAGGTTAGGCTGTGGTAAATCGGGCTGTCGGACCTTCTAATAAAGTGATGAAGACTATTTTGACAGAGAACAACTTCGTCAATTTAGGTTTGGACAGGTGAAGGGAGTGAATTATTTTTCTGATTGGCGGATGGCTCAGGCAGGAGGTATCTCTTCATGCATGCATATCAACGGAGACTGAGGTCGAGCCACGCAGCACAGAAACGTTCACGTTGGTTAAAGTCGGCACCACCCATTACACCCCAGTCCTGCAGTTATTCAGTGTGGTTGTCCCCTCGACATGGATTCGCCCTGAGGAAGCCGCCCTCTGCTCCAATAACAATTCAATGACTCAAAGAACATTCGGAGCGTTGAAACTTCTGAAAATCCATGAGAGTGAGAAATAACGGAATGCAACAGATCCAGCTGTTGCCAACCTTGAAAGAACTGAGCAGAAGGCAGTTGATCTGAGAAATGTGATCACGAAGGGATATGGAATCTGTCCGTTCATAGTGATGGTCGAAATGGATAAGAGCTGAGCAGGTTGATATACGCGTGTTGAAAGTGGACGTGAGGAGCCACTGGGAAAGGCCGGCGAATGATACCATCGTCGTATCTTTCCCGTTACTCTCATCTGGGAGGAGATAGAGGAGCCTGAAGTACAACAACAACGGTTCACATGCAGCTTGTTCCCGTCCACCCTTAGATTTCTGAAGGGTCCATGAACCCTTAAACACCACCTCATTATTCCTATTGTTAAACTATTTTTTTTCTTTTCGTTATTTATGGTCTTTATTCTAATTTTATATCTATGCAGTGTAATGTTGCCCCAAAACATCGCAGTTCTTATCAAATTAGAGAATGATAACGAAACGGATAATGAAGCACACGCTGATGGTCAGAATGGATAAGAGTCGTTCCAATCAGATTATTTTCGGTCTAAGAAGTTTGAGAGACCCGTGTAGGAAAAGGAGGTGAAGAGTCACTGGGAAAGGCCGGCGAATGATGCCATCGTACAATCTTTGTAGTAACTTTCTCGTTGCTACCATCGAGAAGGAGGGACAGGAGGCTGAAGACAAAAGGGCTGAGATGCAGCATGTTCTCACTCACCCTCCGATTTCCGAAGAATCCGGGAACCCTTGAATAACACCTCGTTATTCCTTTCTTTCAAAATATCTTTTTAATTTTGGAATTTATGGTAATTTTATATCTTTGCACTGTAATGCTGAAGCAAAGCATAAAATTACACACTATCGACACGGTTATAATTAACCTGATTCTCTTCTGAATTCGATGAGAACATTCTAACACGTCGACGAAAACGATTTATTTTAAAGTGATTTGCAATGAATTTTGGTTAAACAGGGCCGCGATGTCACGTCGCAGGCTGCAAACATGTGATAATATAATTACCATCTTTGTATGAAGTCAAGCTAGAAACCTCGGCACTTATTGGTTGGCGATAGCAGAAAATGATGGACGGAGCCACGTCAGAGTGTGAAATTGATTTCAGGTACATTGACAATATCAGTGAAGATTCACAGGGAGACTGCGCATCCCTTCCATTACACGCTGGGTGCAAGGGATTCCATGCAGCAGGGGTATCGCTGCAGGACGGGATGATGCAGACGGCGGCTGCCTCCCACCGCTTGGAAGGTGGAATGCGAAAAAAGATGT
Organism: Rhina ancylostomus; assembly: GCA_030265395.1. Taxonomy (NCBI): domain Eukaryota; kingdom Metazoa; phylum Chordata; class Chondrichthyes; order Rhinopristiformes; family Rhinidae; genus Rhina; species Rhina ancylostomus. The sequence continues at coordinate 50,444,093 of JARFYF010000084.1, read as the reverse complement.
TCATCCTTCATCTGAAGATATCAGGCTGGGAATCGGTGTTTCGGCAGGAAGAAGAAATACGCCATCGGCAGGTTTGGGAGGACCAGGATTAATATCCTGTACGTCACTGTAAAACGGTAACAAATGGCACTGCAGTCGCCCTCCTGACTGCTCAGGAGCCTCGGTGTTCGTGCAGTTGCCGAGCAGCTGGCGCAGGGGATGTAATCAGCAATGGGGGAAACCTGGCATTTTAGAGAATGAAACAAGGTGATTCTGACCTATAGTGACCGGAAAGGTGGTGGCGATGAGTTGCTGCCTGGAAACAATAAAGTGACCTTTATTGATTGCAGGGATTTTCAGTGAAACGCAACAAATTAGGCAGAGGTGTAATCGACAAAATGTTCCGAAGCATCTTGTCATTGAATGTAACATTATTCTGTTGGCCAAACGATAGTTATGGAATAAACAGCCACTGCTAATTCTCCCTTTCTATCGATTTAGGGCAGGGAAAACAAATAATAATACGGATGTTGCAGGAAAACACATTGACCTCCGATGCGTAACTTTCGGAATTGGATTTAATCACTTCCCTGGAATTGGTCATTTCACATATTGGAACCAACGACGTACGTATAAAAGGGGATGAGATTGCGCAGAGTGAACAGAGGGAGTGTGGCAGAAGTTTAGAAAGTCAGGACCTGAAGGGCTGTAACCTCCATATTATTCCAGCTGCCCCGTGCTGGTGAGTGCAGGAATGGGAGGATGTGGCAGATGAATGTGTGGCTGAGGAGCTGGTTCAGGACGGCAGGGTTCAGATTTTTTGACCACTGGGATGTCCTTTGGGGTACAAGCTGAACGGGTTGCACCTGAACTGGAGTGGGACAAATATCCTAGCAAGGAGATATGCCGATGTTACGCGGGAGGATATAGGTTCGTCTGGCAGGGGTTTGGACACACAACAGTAGAGTTACAGAAGGGAGAGATGAGGCGAATATAAATGTTAAAGCAATCAAGTTCAGTCGGCCAGTTCGGTCTGGGATAACAGCGAGACAGAAAGGTCTGATGCACCAAGTGGCATTTAATTGAAGTAAAGAACGAAGCCGGGCAAGGCTGCTGAAACCAGGGCACAGTATTGTTCAGAGAACTAGGATATAAAAGCAATAACAGAACCTTGGCTCAGGGAGGGGAAGACCTGTCATCTCTATTATGCAGAATACAGATGTTACCCGAGCGACAGAGGTGGAGTAAAAGGCGAGTGGAAGTTACGTTTTGTTTTGCGATCGTCTTCCGACCGTACATACAAAGGATATTCTTGAGGGTTTGTACTGTGGGGTTTTGTTGCTGAATTAAACATAACATGGGGTGATATTTTGATCGGACTCTGCGAATAAAGCCCTCAAAGCATGAATAGGAATCCGAAGCACGGAAAAACATGAAGATCGCAGATAGTGGTCAGAGTAACAGGGTTGATTTAGATCGAACAGTGGACAAGGTCGCGATCGATCTCCTCCTCTGCAGATGGAGCAAATAATGGGGGGCAGCACTTGGCTTCGGGCTGTGAAATTGTTTCCCTCTGGAGCGCCGGATGCGGAGTTGAACCTGATCAAAGTTTCTGGAATTATAGACAAAGTAGGAATCTTTTCCACAGAGTGGAAATTGGCATCGTGCTCAGCACAGACGTCATGCGCCGGGGGGCCAGTTGCTGTGCTGTAACTGAACTCACAAGTGAAATTCCTGCTAAACAATCCAAGTAAAGCTCGCGGTACAAAACTCCGCAAAGCAAGTGAGCGAATGATGATACTGAGATCTTTACGGATTTAGATATGGAGTTGAAATCAACGTTTGTAATAAAGTTTTTTGTTGAAAACTCGAGATCTCGTGTTGGCAAATCTGATTAGTATCAATGGTCACTTGACGATCGGCACAAACAGGCAAGGCTCAAGGGCCTATCTCTGTTCTGAACAACTCTCTGACTCAAAAGAGCAATGCACTGGTTCTGGAGACAGCACAGCAGGCAAACATATTTTCTGCAGAAATAACGTTATGGTTTATATTTTCATACACGAAAGACCTGCTGAACGCCAAATGCAGAGCACTGGGTTGGAAGAGGTGAAAGGGAATCGCTGCTTCACCTGAAAATACAACGGATTGTGGATGGTGGGAAGGGAACAGATGAAAGACGCCGTGCAGCTCCAGCTGCAAATCCAAGGAAAGGGGCCGGAGGGAGAGGGGTGGCTGCTGGGTACGGGAAGTGGTCTAGGGAATCGCAATGAGATATGATGCTGGGAAGTGATCAAGTGTTCAGTGGATATTCCCATCTCTTCCCCTTTAAGCGAAGAGTGGGGGACGTGGCGTGCCGATCTGTTCAAAGTTTGATCAGGTTGTTCAGACAGGATGTGACTTGAACAAAGCCATGCTGGCTGTGTCCGGTTCGTCTCTGTATTTGCAAGTGAACATTAATCCAGTCCCTCAGAATCAATTCCAACAATTTCCGGAAGACTGATATTCAGCTCAGAGTTCTGCAATTGCCGGGCGTTTCCCCGCTGCACTTCTTCAGAAGATGAACCTCATTTGCTGCCTGGTGTCTCATCTGTGGCCTGTGGTGATTCACAAATAAGCTGGAGCCCTGTCAACGGCTTTGGTTGCCACCCAAGGCAAACTAGAATCAATCTCACCCGACTCATGAGGGTTTCACTCCATCTTTGAGTACGGAAATTTGCCGAGTCAATCCTCTTTTCATATGGAGACTTAAAAGAGAATTTCACCGCCCTTTTAGATGAATAGTCCATCTGAAAATCCGATTCATTTGTGAAGTATTCATTTTGGACTTCACCTTTTCCTTCCATCTCCGCGAATAGGTTGCCCTGTTGTCTGCAATGTGCCCTATTCCTTCTCGATGGTTACTCTTTTCCCTTAATACATTTGGAAAGGCCTTCAGATTCAACTTAATCCTGCCCACCAGTAATTTCGTAGTCCATCCTTATCTTCCTTATTCCCTTTCCAAGTCTCCCTGCACTTTTTATACTCTTGACGTGCCTCTCCGTCTTTAGTCCTCTTTTCCTGCGATAGATCCATTGCTTTTACTGTTTAACCATCTCTGGATGTCTCTCGACACCCAGTGCTCCATATAATTGTTACCCTTGCCTTTCACTCTTGCAGGAACATGCTGGCGCTGACCTCTTGCGATTTGTGGTGGGAGTTATTCCCAGAGTACACATGTATATTTAACGACAAGGAGATGCAGCCAGTCGAGGTTTGCCAACTGTTGACCTACTGAGAAGGCACTTGGATTCCCCACTTTAAGGTCCATGTTATTGGCCCATCACTGTCATTTTTATAACCACCTTGGAATTGGGGAGATATGGTCGCTGCAACCATAATATGCCCCCGCTGCTACTCCCTCCACCGGACCTGCTTTATTCGCCAAGATAAGCCTTGTGGTTCTCATTTCCTCAGTCTCACGAAAATACCGCAACAAAAGGCTCTCCGAGACACCTCTCAGAAAATCCTCTCCCCGAAACTTTTTACACTCAGGCGATCCAAGTCAGAGTGCCGGGAAATTGAAATCCCCTCACATATATTCCATTTCAAGAGATTAGCAAATAAGCATATGGAGGAATTTAAAATAGAGAGATATGTGGGAGGAAGGGGTTAGATAGATTTAGGCGAGATTTAAAGGTTGGCACAATATTGTGTGCTCATGGCCCTGTATTGGGCTCTACTGTTCTATGATTTCTATGATTTATATGATCTTTGCCGTAAAACGTAGATGTTCAGGTTAGCCAAACGAACAGTTAGATCAGGAATTAGGCCTGCTGTGCGCTCAGCCTTTCAATTGATTTACAGGTCAAGAAAATTAAACCAGACTGTTACCAAGATAATCACAGGGAACATTTCAATAGCTGTTTCGTAACTTTCGAACTTCGATGTAATAACTTACCAGGAACCCCAAAGGCTGCTATAATCGGGTAGTAGATTAAATCTGCCCGTGCTATTGGAGGCAGCACAGAAAATGGATAAGCGCTGAGTGGAACTCTCATCCTGGCGGAGAGATGATGGAAGAACTTAGTCCTCCGTGCTGGAATCCTACTGGCAGAGCGTTACAGAGACAGGCTTCATATGTATTAGGGAGACTCTTCCCATGGGATAAGAAAAATAAAACAGAAACAGAAACATTACTTCCAGGCACCTGAGCAGCGCATCAACAACTTTGACAGTACGTTTGTGCTTCATCACACTTGTGAAGTATAATATTGACTTCATTTCTTTCCAATTCTTCACTAAATCTGGTGCATGCATGTTACAGGAGAAACAGGCGCAGCCTCAGCTCTCCAGTTCTGTGAAACGTTTCGTCACTGCCGTTGTGCAAAATTAATTGGTGCTGTGTTCCACCTTTCAACGTTTTGCCCAGTTCATTGTTCTGCAAACAGATGCAATAAAATCTAGGAGATGAGACTTGTAATTTGTTCAACAGTTTATGAATGATTCAGGTTCTTAAACTAACACACGCTGAATACTGCGAGTTCAATATTCCGTATGATTGTATCGTGGCTTTGAAATATTTAATAGTTTCTCCACACTCGTGTTTTACTTTGTCTCACTCGATGGTGAGAGAGCGATTGACATAAAACCACGACTCAGAGATTAACTGGATGAGGAAAATTTGCGGTTTGAAACAGACACTGGGCAGAGGAGATGAGTTTTTAAAAACCCTGAAATCCACGCTGAGTGATCGCAGCCCCTTATTGAGCAGACAGTGAGAAAGGTGGCAATATCGAGAGCATAAATGCAGGACCCGGTCATCGGGGACTTGATCTCAGTGCATATTCCGGCTCATTCCCCACACTATTCAGGCATTTCTGTCCAGTGTTACGAACCAGCAACAAAAGAAACACACCGAGACATGTATAAGTGTTCAAATCTACTTTATTAATAACTACTTATGATAATAAGTTGAATAAAAGTAAAAATGTTAGAATGTTAGAAGTACAATTGTTAAACCCCAAACATTAACTCACAAATCTAACTAAACTTGTCATGTTTGTATGGCAAATTCCCAAACTCCACATCCAGGAATGGTTCTTAAAGTTCGGTTCAGCATGCCATAAGGTGAAACATGAGTAAAGGCTTCTTCAACAACCACCGTTGTCTGGAGATAAATCGTAGATGCAGAGAGATAATAGAGAGTATCGTGGCCGTCCACACCAACTACCTGTTTTCTGCAGGTCAACAACCAAGTGAACTCCACTTCATTTCAAAGTGTCTGCCACACCCTAGAACATCCGAGTCATGGCCGTCCACACGAACTACCTGTTTTCCTCCACAGGTTACTGATAAAGTGAATTCCACCGGATTACTCTCAACAATCCATACGTGGATTGCAGTGACAGTCACAGTTATTGTTTCTTATCCATCAACAGCGAAAACAAGCAGGCTGCTCTCTCTCTCTCTCTCCCTCTCTCTCGTTCTTCTGTCTTTTTCTCCTCTGTCTCGTTCAAACTGACTCCGACTGGATGTTTTAACAACAGCGTCATGACGTTCTTTATTTTCTGTTGACGTAAGCACGCCACACACACATAACCTTAAAGGAACCTCACTAATTGTAACCTAGTCCGTTACAGGACTCTAACTTTAAATATCTCTTAGCATTTCAATTTTATTGAAACAAATGACAATTTCAAGACTTTGCACAGAAGATTGATCAACAGCTATACTACTTAACAAAGAAAGCTTCAGAAAACCATTCCTTTTCATTTGAGTAAGTGCTGATCGATAACAGTAGCATTTGATCATTCAGGGTAACAGTTAAGAGAATGAGAGCCCCAAGGCACAGGCCAAGTGTTTGCTTAGTAACAGTCTCAACACTATACAACCTTCATATCTGGGAAAACTCCTAGACTCTAAACTTTTATTTAAACTTAATGTGTGGAATGAGCAGGCAATTAGCCAAATCAAAGCACTGCCACCAATAGTTGGGTGTCAAAATGATTTAGGAAGCAGGGAAATCTCAAAATTGCAGACATTAAGGCATCCTTTAGGCTGTAGACATGCAATGGGGTGCAGGATCCAAATAAAATGCTGCCAATATGAACCACATTACAATGCCAATGGAAGAGAGAAAGTGTGTGGCAACTATTCTCTTAAGTGGCAGGAAAGACCAGCATGACCTGAACAAAAATGTGTGGACAGGACCAACAGCTTGTACTTTGATAGTACCTTTAACAGAGTAACCATCCCAAAGAAATTCATTCCAGGAAAAAGGAATGGATATTCAGGATTTCAAACAAAAAAAAAGGTTTCCAAGGAATGGTTTGATCAGGTTTTGAAAGCAGTTGTAGAAAAAGAATTTGACGATGATAGCTCAAAGATCTGACTTGGTGGAGCAAAAGGAAGGAAGTGCCAAATACATAATTGGAACTGATCCAGAATGGTGTACTGCAGACTAAGAATGATCAGGGCAATACATAATTTCTCCTTAAACTGTCTGCACGTATGCATTTATATTATTGCATTTACTTCTTTGATTTTGATTCAGACATGTTTGGGCAATGAAATCCAGGAGTTTGTTCTGACAGATTTTGAGCTGCAAGCATACCAATTTCCAATATGTCTAAGGAGAAGTGTTGTGAACCTGATCACACGTTTCTTTTAGCCACTACACTAATTAGAAATTCTTAAAGGATAAATGAAACATCAGCAAACCTGAAAAACATTCTTTAATACATTAAAAATTTATGAACACAAGGAAAGGTAAATTGAACTTCCTCAACTGAGGAAGATTTCATTTGGGACCATCAAACATGGTAAAACAATATAGCAACACATTACTGACTGCATGTTAAGTTCTGCTTATAAAATCTGGTTCCACCAACACTTTCAGAAGCAGACTACAAATGCAGTTGCTCCTGACCTGCACATTCAGAGCATGTGACTGAAGAAGAAAGTCCACTCCAAGATATTTAACTTTCATTTTAAAATTGGATAAGCCAAAAAAAGAAATCAAATCTTTTCTCAAAGTCCTGAATATTCCAGAACAGTAATTCAGTGACGTGTATGTACAGGTAAAGCCTAGTTGGAATGTCATTATGCAAACTGAGTAGTTAAACTATGCTACAGTTTAACAAATAGAATCAGGCTTTTGGCTCATAAAAGCACAATTTGACAACTTCTTTACACACAGTGGACATACGAACAATAAACATGCAATTAAGCTGTTCTTAGAAACCCTTCAAATGAAAGTTAATCTCATGCAGGAGAAAATCAACAGATTCAGAATTTTGACCTGTTCAAAGCTACAGTTTTAAGAATGTGTTTAGCATATAAAAGGAAATAATTACCTTCCATCAATAAATTCTTTCCTCAGTTGTAAAAAATACAGGTGCCTAAAAATAGACCAAAATATTAAAAAAAAATCAACACAAGTAGAGAAGGCACTTACAAGTACAGAAAGCATTTGCAAAAAAGGTGGTTTCATGACTGATACATTCTGCTTTGTAAACATTTTAGCTGGGACAATGATCTGCTGGACAGTACCATTTGGAACACATTTAACATGCATAACATTGCTTTGCATTTTCTTTGTAAATTCTCTTGCCTAACTCCAGTTGTTGGCACGAACACAATATTATTTTGAACAAACATTAAGTAATACTAATTTTAATACCCTTTCCCACTGCTGTAATAATGGAAATGCTGGGATTTTTCTCCCCATTGAGCAACAATGGTCTTTGTAACAATGAGCTATGTAGACTCCAGAAGGTTTTGTCCTATCATAGCAAAATGAGATTACAGCCCAGGATTTCTAGTTAAAGGCATTCAGAGTACTTCACCAATTTACACAATTCTTGGTCTAGAGTTAGAGTACTGTGCTGCCCATGGAAGACGATCAGATTAACATCACACTTGGGAAAAATTGTCTGAAATGTTAATGGGGAGATCTGCCAGAAGAACAAAGGGCAAATCAGATGAACAACGAAAACTGAAACTGAAGCTCAAAAACCTGACCAATGGTAGATGACAAGAAGCAATTTTTACTGAATTTTTCTAAAAGGAAACAGCAATTTAAAAGCAAAAAAAATGAGCTGATGGAGGAACTGAGCAGGGTCAGGTAGCATCTGTGAAAGGAAAATGTACGGTTACCATTTAGGATCGAGACCCTTTGTCTGGTCCAGATGAGAGGTCTCGACCCAAAACATTGCCTATCCACTTCCCTGCAGAGATGCTGCCTGATCCGTTGAGTTCCTCCAGCAGCTCATTTTTGCTCCAGATTCCAGCACTTGCAGACTCTTTTAACAGCAATTTAAAAACAGTTTTTTTTAAACAAGCTGAATAAGGCTTTTCAACTAATTTGATTACTCATTTTTATGGTGTTTGATGTTTTGTCAATAGTAACTGAAAAATCAATGAGAGATTTGATTACTTTATGTCCCTCGACAGAAAGTGATTGAAACCTGCATGACTGTATGAAGGTGGAGCATTTGGAAAATTTTTCCACAGCAAGACTAACTGAAAACATGCCAAACATCTTGTGAATAAGTCACTCAATCACAATTTTCATCTTGGTAATGTTCCAGGACTACCTGAAAACAACTGAATTCTTGGACAAAAATACAGTCCATAATTACTTTAGTCAATTCTGTTGTTTAACCTTGGAGATGATTACATCAGGGAAGGTGTTGGATCCAAGTCTCAAGAACTATATTTTTACGACTTGTAAAATTTCAAACAGCACAGAACTTGCCAAACATTTAGATTCTGGGCACAGTGTAACAGCTAATTGAATAATTTTTTTTTAGAAACCAACTGCTGCAAAACCACTTACAAAAGTTCAGTATGTGCATTATATCAAACTATTATTTTATAAGTTGTACTTACAGGAACATAGCCTACCTTGTCTGTTCTTGTTGCAGAGAATTTGGGTCAGTTACAAAAAATCTCACTCGAAAATTTAGTGCATCTCCTGAAATATTTTAGGTTGAAACAAACATTTAATGTATATTTTTTGGAAATGTCCTGTTACCTATAATTGTTACTACTAGGAAATGAAATTCTTGTATTTAACTACCTAGCATTCAAATCAACCACTCAGGTCTAGCATAACCAGATACATGTTAAAGTTTGTTCATCACTGCTTGAAAAATATGGTTTGTGTTTAATCCTAAAGCTTCTTGAGGAGAATAGGAGGATGACTAGAGTGAGGGTAGGACTGATCAGGGATAAAAGGAAACATGTACCTGGAGTCTGAAGAGGTAACGGAGGTCCTTAATGAATACTTTGCTTAGGTATTCACAAAAGAGACCTTGACGTTTATGAGAATGATGTACAACAGTCTGATACACTAGGGCATGTTGACATGAGGAAAGAGTATGTGCTGGAACTTTTAAAAACATTAGCATAGATAAGTCACCAGGGCCAGACGGAATATATCCAAGGTTAATACAGGAAGCAAGGGAAAAGCTTGCTGTACCTTTGGCAATCATCTTTGCATCCTCACTGGCCACAGGAGTAGTGCCAGATGATTGGAGGGCAGCAAATGTTATTCCTTTGTTCAAGAAAGGGAGTAGGGACAACCCTGGGAATTACAGACAAGTGAGTCTTACTTCAATGGTGGACAAATTACCGAAGATGATTCTTAGAGAGAGGATTTTTAGGCATTTGGAGAAGCATGATTAGGGACAGTCAGCATGGCTTTGTGAGTAGCATGCTGTGCTTCTTGAGCCTGATTGAATTCTTTGAGGATGTGACAAAGCACATTAATGAAGTTAGAGCAGTAGATATGGTATATATGGATTTCAGTAAGGCATTTTCTAAGTCATTCATGAAAGGCTCATTCAGAAAGACAGGAGGCAAGGGATCCAGGGAAACTTAGCTGTATGGATTCAGAATTGGCTTGCCCATAGAAGTCAGAGGGTGGTGGAAGATGGAGAGTATTCTGCCTGGAAGTCAGTGACCAATGGTGTTCCGCGGGGAGCTGTTCTGAGACCTCTGCTCTTTGTGATTTTTATAAATGACTTGGATGAAGATGTGGAAGGGTGGATTAATAAGTTTGCAGATGACATGAAGGTTGGTGGTGTTATAGATAGTGTAGAAGGTTACAGTAGGTTTCAACAGGACATTGATAGGATGCAGACCTGGGATGAGAAGTGGCAGATGGAGGTCAATCCAGAAAAGCATGAAGTAATATACTCTGGAGGGACAGATTTGAAGGCAGAATACAAGGTTAATGGCAGGACTCTTAGCAGAGTGGAGGAAGAGAGGGATCTTGGGGTCAACATCCATAGATCCCTCAAAGCTGCCGCGCAGGTTGATAGGATTGTGAAGGCGGCGTATGGTGTGTTAGCCTTCATTAGTTGAGGTATTGAGTTCAAGAGCCATAAGGTAATGTTGTAGCTCTATAAAACTCTGCTTAGACCACATTTAGAGTATTGTGTTCACTTCTGGTCACCTCATTATAGGAAGGATGTGGAAGCTTTAGAGTGGGTGCAGAAGAGATTAACTAGGGTGCTGTCTGGATTGGAGAGCATGTCTTACGAGGATAGGTCGAGCGAGCTAGGGCTTTTCTCTTTGGAGCAAAGGAGGATAAGAGGTGACTTGATAGAGGTGTACAAGATTTTAAGGGGCATAGATCGAGTGGACAATGAGACTTTTTCCTAGGGCAAAAATGGATAACAGGAGGGGGCATAACTTTAAGGTGATTGGAGGAAGGAATAAGGGGGATGTCAGGGGTTAGTTTCTTTTTAAAGAGAGTAGTGGGTGCGTGGAACGCACTGCTGGCAGAGGTCGTGGAGGCAGGTACATTAGGGACATTTAAGAGACTCTTAGATAGCTACATGAATGATAGAAAAATGGAGGGTTATGTGGGAAGGAAGGGTTAGATAGATCTTAGAGCAGGATAAAGTGTTGACACAATATCATGGGCCAAAGGGCCTTTACTGTACTGTAATGTTCTATGTTCTATACAAGACCAACTTACCATCAACTTTGTCATCCCTTTAAATTACACCATCTGATGCACGATTTCAAAACATTTTGTGCATTTACGATGGTACTACCACAAACTGGAATGTGACTCATTAAGCACTCTTATACCATCAGCCCAGATGGATTTTGCTTTATTAGCATGTGGAATTCAATCCAGGTCCTGGA
>JARFYF010000084.1:50248708-50259800 GCA_030265395.1 Rhina ancylostomus | reverse complement strand
AAAAAAAACTGGTCCAAATAGAAACTTTAATTAATGTAAATGGCCTTTGATTAAAAATAACCTAACACATGTGACAAATAAAATATAAAATAATCACTTATATTTATAAAGCACCTCTAATGTAATTTAACAAATTTAAGGCAGAGGCATTATCAAACAAAGTTTAAGTTCCCACAAAATTCCCACCAAATATGCTACTCTTCCTGTCTGGCATGGGTGATTTAAAACAGTATGTATACTAAGAGCAAGTAAACAAAATCCAGGTGACATTTTAAAATATGAATAAAAATATTTTTTTGATCCAGCACTGATACAAGCCCAATGGCCCAACACGTCCATATCAACCATAGTGTCCACCCAGTTAGTCCCAATTTCCTACGTTCAGTCTATATCCCTCGAAGCCCTGCTCCTGTATGTAACTATCCAAGTGCTTCTTAAATGATACTATTGTGCCTGCCTCAACCATTTCCTCTGGCAGCTCATTCCATATATTCACCGCCCTCTGCATTTAAAAAAAAGTTGTACTTGAAATATTGTATAGCTGTATTTTAAATTGAGTGATATGTTTGTATAAAAGAACTTTTAACATGGTGTTTCTGGTTCTCAACCACATACGATTGTGTATCAATATTTGCTGTTTCAAATTTAATTTTATTTCAATTCTGTTATGAGAATGTGCAACACTGAGTGTGTATAGAAGTATGAATTTAATTTGGTTTGTTGTTCATTTTTCTTAAGTAGAAGTTCCCTCCAGAGTTTTAGGAAAGGCATAGGTGTGTTGCAGTTCTGTTAAACTGTATTGTAAAGATGTTTCTGAGGCTGAGAAAAATGATTTTTATTTCCTTTGGGCTGTAAATTTCTCCCCCTTTCCTCCTTTCTTCCTCATCCCCTCCCATCTAAAGGCTCAATCAAGCCATCAACTGGATGTTTGTCCTGTCATTTATGAGTCACTAATGCAGTGTTAGTGTGGACTTGTTTGAATTTAATACTAATTTTTATTTTCCACCTCACCTATTGTATGATCCTGGTTCCATTAGCGTTTGTTAGTAAACCAAGTTCTTCTCATTCATGCTTAAATGTATTCTTCTTCCCTACTTGCTCCCCGCAATTGGTATTCTGAGTTGCTGCATTATCTAACTACAGCATAATACCAGAATATTTCAGGATATGAAATATTAACCTTGCCATCCTCTGCAGGCATGGATGCAGACATTCTGAAAATGAAGGCAGATTTCCAGGATGCATCTACCAACAGAACTGTAAATGCAGTACATTCATATTTTAATTGGGTGTAGTTTTTAAAATGGGAAGAATGTTATCAGCAGAAAATAATATGGTCCAGCTATTGTTACAGTCCAGCATACTGAAGAATACATCATCATGCATCGACAATATCAGATTTCTGAAACAGTAATTTCTGTACAATGCAATTTTGTCTGAAGTTACTCAACTGTATTTCTGCAAAGGGATTATCTGGGTTCCCTGGATGTTGTAAAGAAAGACTTTGCATTTGTTTGAATACTAATGGATTCCTATGGCTTGAATATCTCTATCTCACGTGAAATTTGAAGAAAGAAATACAGCACTATCAGGTGATAGGAAAAAGGCATTGTTTATTTGTATCTTCTTAATTTAGGCAATATTTGTTCAGACTACCTTCATGATGAAGCCAGTGTCCATTTTGTTGGAAGACTTTGCAGCTGTTTTTGAGTGACTGGATGGTTTACATTGTTTAATTTTCTGTCTCTCATAATGTTAGTTTGTTGAGGCAGTGTCTGGTGCACAACAAAAGGCCAGCTCCCCAGAGCCATGGAGATAACAGATGGTAAAGACGTTCAACAGTTCTCTAATTGTGGAGTTTACTGTTATTGATTAATACAAAATGGTACGTCAAGGAAATGAATGTTGCTCATTATGCTAAACAAAGCACTATATTTTTAATTACATTTATCAGATAAGTTTTACATTTTAAGTAAAAAAACATTGTAAATGTTTTGCTGGTTGCTTTGAATGGCATAACCACATGTGGACTATGTTTTTCATTTCATGTTTTGGGGAAAATATATTGAGTTTAATGTTTTTCCAAAGCAGAGGACATAAGGTAAACATTTTTACATCAATTCAAGGTCTTTCAAATTTCATGTTCAGTGTTGGTTAGATTTCAGCTTGAGGTTCACTTTTTGTGATATATTGTGCTAACTGCTGCAAAATTAATTCATGCATCACTTTTGTTTTAATGAGAATGAACTTGTTCTGTAATTTTGAGTTTCTTTTATATACCAGGTGCTGTGAATTGCATTACCAATGAGTGGTACCATAGAGTGGTGAGATGCAAAAGAAAGTGCATGTTGCTTTTGGAGCATTCACGTTTTCTGGTGTTTCTGGAGATAGTAATATAAGTAAACTAGTGTGTGCCTCTAGAAACACAAGTGTATTAACTTAAGAGGATTTGTTCCTTGCCCCAGGGTAGTGCTTGGTGAATATAGGATTGACATTGATACTACCAAGTCAGAGTTTTGGTTTTGGCTGTGGACTAGTGCAGGCTGGCAATGCAATGTTACAGTTTCTGGCAGGTAAATATGTTTCATTGAGATCAAGGCAGACTGAGGGTAAAAAGTTTGTGGTTATGATTATGAATATGGAGTAACTTTATCCTTGATTGGAGTATCAAAATGTCAGGCTCTGTTCCTTCCAATCTTGCAAACACTGCTAGGAAAAGAATGTTTGTGTTGGGTGAGTAAAGATTTATGATTTATGCAGTGCATTGTAGGTTAATCTAATTTTTTGTGTTCACTTATGAAAATTGCTTTTTCATTGATGCTGAAGAATTACCCATAGTTGGAATATTGTTCAATTTTCGAAATATACTTTGTATTGCAAAGCTGCATCATAGGAAAGGGGACAATTTGAACTGATTGGTGAAGTACCAGTGATCACTGAATTCTGTGGAGGTACTAATAGATTGGTACTCGGCAAACATAGCACAGTGTTTTAAATGCAGTCAGAATATGTACAGGCATCTGCAAGTACATTGTGTAAGAAAAATTAAAATTGATCATCAGTACCATAGTAATCCAGAACAAAGATCTAAACATGGATTTAGAAGGAACATATCCTTCATCTTTGAGGTGGTGATATGTGGACTATATATATAATTGGACTGTGAAATACCTTGTGATGTACTGCACCGGAACTTGTGAAAGGCATTTGATAAAGCTGTACTTAAAAAGGGTGAGCGTTTAAATTCGATGCTGTGATAATTTGGGCTTAGCTTTAGGAATGTTGAAGATAAATAATGGTAAGTACTCATTCAAGAAAGGAATTCCATTGGGGTGAAGCTGCTGAATGGTGAAATTTGGGTCCAACATTATTTATAACTTGCATAAATGACATTGATCCATAAATATAATTTAAAATCTTCAAATTTATGGATGCTATAAAAGCAGGAAGAGTGATATTGTTCATAAATTACTGAATGGGTTAGATATTTGCATAATTGGAAGAACAATTACAGATGAAGTTTAATGCAGACAGTTATAAACCACCATACCATAAGGAAAAGTGTTGTACTTCTAATCATGTTGAAATAGCTGACAACGAAACTAAATGAGGCACATGTGGAGAGCTAATACCTGCGCCCAGCCAAATGCAAAATTGCAGTCACTGAAGTCGGTAAAATCTTCTCATAATAACTGAGGTCATGGCAAGTTGTGATAAAGATATGTTGTGGTAAGAACACACCTTAAGTGTTGCATCCACTTCTGGCTAATAGATCATAAGGTAGACATTCAAGTGCTGAAGCCAGTGCAAAGAAAAGGTGCTAATATTAAAGTCTGAAGACTGGAGAATATTTGACTTTTCCCATCTGTGAAGGAGGCATACAAGTAATGCTAGTGGTAGTATAAGAGGTCAAATATTGCTTTGCCAGGTTTATTATAAAAGCATCAACAGCTTGCAAGTTAAACATTTATGTTTGATATGAATAAATTTTTCATATGGAGCAATATTAAAGCCTTCCTTATGAATATAATGGAACTATTTGAGGAATGAACCTTTGCTGAAGTGGATCTTCAGTTTTTCGGGATGCTTTGTCGTACGTTGTAATTGTCCTATTTAGCCATAATTGTCTTATTATTTCTCTTGCTGCCCTTTCTAAACTGCACCGCTTGAGGAAAATGCTTATCTGTTATGATAAGAGAAATAACATTGGAAGCTTCCCCATGCAGCTGAAATATTGAGTACTAACCACAGCAACAGAGGTCACTTTTCTCTTTTTCTCCAAGAAAATCAGAGATGGAAATTTAAAGGATGATTCTCAAAAATTAAGATTGACTTATTTATTACAAGTAAAATTAGGAATTGTAACTTCTGTTCTGTAGTTTTTATTTTGGCAAAACTTGAGTGGAAATATTTTACTGGGCTACTGTTGGATGATGTATGTCACCATGCAGTACATCTTTCCTTAGATGAAGTTTGATTTCTATAGATCTATTTGAATGCATTAAACATTTACCTGCTTTGTTGGAGTTTGTTTATGGTGCATTTATCTTTCTCCTTATTGTGTTCTTTTCCATGTGTGTTTTCTGAATATTTTGGTTTAATATGGGAAATTTGAGATTTCAACAAAAAATAATTAAATTAGACATGAAATCCAAGTACCACCTTTCCTCTCCATTGAAGTAAATGGAATTGCTAAAGTTGCAACATGTACAGTCAATGAAGACCAACAACAAAGCACTGGAGTGAGCACTTTTTCAGGAAACTTCCTGATGTGCAAGTCCCAAGCTTCCTTATGGTTAGGAGGGAAATGCTGGCAGTTACATGCCCAACTATGTGGCATTGCTCAGTAATATCCACCCAAACTGTCTTTTTCATACGGCACAAAGAAATTGCAGTACCAGAAAAGCTTTTAAAAGAAGCTTAGGTTTTAGTTTGTGGCCTTTTATACTTGTTACCAGTATTTTGTTCTTCTATAAAATAGAGGAAAATGGATATTTCTGATTGATTTCTGTTGGTATAAAGATTGGTACCTTAATACATTTTATGCTGACTTCAACAGGGAAAAATATCATAAGATCATTATCAGAATAAAATACACTAAGCCACATCATGGAGGGTAACATAGTGCAGTCAAATTTTGTTGAGGAGCTCTCTAAGAAAGCGAATTAGAGAGGGGGGAAAAGATTTTGGGAAGACATCATAGTTTAAAGCCATGGTGGCTGAAAGCCATACGCAAGTGTTAAATCAAATAAATTCTGGGAAAATTGGGATCAGATTTGGAATTCTTTGGCTAGTGATCCTGTGCAAGGTTTTTCATGAGTTTGAAAGCAAGGGAGAGAGTTGTAAAATTACTTCTGAACTTTGTGATTTGAATGAGCAAACTGCAGGTTATTTCTCACATTTATTTGCATACAATATAGAAGGAAGCCACTTGGCTTATCACCATTTAAAAGTCATTTGGAGGAGTACACGGATAGTAAAAGTTTGGAGTCAAATATGGCTAAATGGAACTAGGTTAGGACGGCCCCTTGGTCGGCATGAGTTGGGCTGAAGGGCCTGTTTCTATGCTGCTTGACTTTATGACTTTGAGTCTATGCTTGCTCTTGGATCCCACCAGTTGAATTCACTGTCTTATTTCCCTACAACCCAATCTTTCTCAGAACCCCATTAATTCATCCCATGCCACCCACCTATGCCAGGGTAAATTATAGTTGTTAATTGACAAACCAAGCAGCATGTCTTTGGGATGGGGGAGGAAACTGGTGCACCATGGGTAAAACTATGCTATTGCAGAGAACGTGCAAAATTCACATGAGCAGCACTGAAATTCAAGATTGAACCTGGTTTACCGGAGCTGTAAGGCAGCAGCCCTACTGGCTGCTCCACTGTGCCACTTACTATGCGTAAATGGCCACTATTTCTAATTAGGACATGGGCAGCAAAGGTTTTGATGTTTCAAGTTTAAGAAGAGTACAGCAGGGATGCTGCCCAGAATTGTTGAATATTCAATGTCCAGAGGTACCAAAGGCAAACAATTTGATTTGGTACAGACTTGAGTGATACTGAAGTAGAATTAACCAGGCTTGATGGCACTGATGCATGATTTGAAAGTCATCTCAATTGTTGGTGATGCTATGATTGAAGACTGTCTGGTGTGATTTAAGATGGATGCCAGGGAGTGAGAATCATTGGCTGGGGAATGGATTTGTGATGTTGGAGGAAGTTTCTGCAATTAAGAAAACAAATAATGCTGGAAATACTTGGGTTTGGGTGGCATTTGTGGAGAGCAAAAGAAAGTCAATATATTATGTTGCTGACCATTCATCAGATGGTCCTAATTGTCATGTGCTCTTTGTCTGACAAGCTGCTTGATAATTTAAAGACAGTGTGGAGGGGTGAGGATTCAAGCACATTGTGAAGTAGGGCTGGGTGTCATGAATAGACACATGGAAGCTGATGTTTTAATTTCAAGCTGCCCCTCAGAACTGTGTCGCTAAAAGGGGGCTGGGGGGTCCTAGTTTGGTTCCAACAATAGATTTTTGGGGATGCCTGAGGAAATGGTATGTGAGGAAAGAGGAATATTGCAGATAGTTTACTGGTTGTGTCTGGATTAATAACAGTCCTGAGTTGAGTCAGGTCCCAATATAGCTAGTAAGAGTAGAGGAGCATTGGAAATAAGTTTACCATTATCATGCTCAAATAGAATAGCATTAGTAATTTCTGTATGCTGCACCAGTGGCTCTAATGTTGAGATCCAATTCCTACATACAAAAACAAAACAGAATTATGAGATTACATATTTTTTATGGATAGGGGAACATATTAAGTATAGACAAAATCTTCCTGAAATCTGAATGTGTGGAAGTCAATTGAATATACTGAAATTAATGGGGTTAAGTTGCTTTACTTCATCTTTGTTTTTATATATGTTGCCTATGGATAATTTAGAATTCAAAATTATTAAAGCCAAAAATCAGGAGTCTGGTAAACTGAAGAGAGAGGTTTCTTTATATACAAAAAAAAAGAAAATGAGTGAGGAATCATGGTTGATAAAGCATTGGAGAAGGAAATAGCAGTTGAGTTGCAAACAAGAATGAAAGAGTAATTGGAGAAAGAAAGGAAAGCATACTTTTGGCTGTTGGGCTGTCAGCCTCCATTTGTTTTTCTGTAGAACTGATGAGCTCCATCTCATTGCTACAGATATGGCATTTTCCTAAGTTTTTTTCAAATCAGAATATGGTAGTGAGCTATTGATACTAATTTCCTGGTCTGCTCAAGCATGCACTGCAGGCAATGCTTGCATTATGGCCATTTGGGTTAAGGAAATTTGCCCTTAAGAAATTCACAAATCATCATCCAGAAATCCAAGGTATGGAATAAAATTTGCTCTTAGGGAATTTGTGGTGAATAATCCTTAATAAACAAAAATTGTGAAAGGAACAACAAATTTTGTCTTTTTATTATTTCAACTTGCATTTCTTGATGCATATGCAGATGAGGTGGCGTTTGTTTTTAAAGGTTTATTTTGCTGTCTAGCAGTTTTTCTTCCTCCCCCCCACCTAAATTTTCCATATTATTTACCATCAAGATGTCAAACAGGACCAGCAAGTTAAAGTGCAAGCTGTAAACCTAAATGGGCCTCTCTTATTTGTTAAGAGTTACCATTAAACTATCTTACCTATATTTGATATGCATTTAAAAGTGAATGTCTCCATCCAAGCTGGAAGATGATAAGCATCTGCACTGGCTTGTGTCTTCAAGTGCAGTTTCTGGCCACATAAGATGGTTGCTTTGGAAATTGGGAACAACATCCCATAGGAACACATCTCCACTTATAAATGGATTCAATGGGAAATTGTTTCACCTTACAGAAGATCATGATGTGGATAGGTACACTTTACAGAAGATTGTCATGTGGATAGTTTTATAGGAATGACCTGTTACTCGGCAGTAATTTTGGAAATGATGTATCTAATTTTCAATGGTTCCTTTTTTGGTGAAATTAACCTTTTGTAAAGTACACCAGAAGATTTACATAGAAGTGAATTGGAGCAAGAGAACAGAAATACTTTTTAAAAGCAGTATGCACCTTGAAAATACAGTGCAACAGCTCCAAGTTACCTCTGGCAGCATCTTCAAAATTAGCAACATGAAGGGCAAAAACAGCAAATGTGTGAACAAGCTGCAACATGCAAGTTCCTCTCCAGGTCACATACAATCCTGACTTTGGAATATATTACCATTCCTTCTTTGTTGCTAGGTAAAGATCCTGAACACTTGAACATCAACTATCTTGAGCAGAAGGACAGGAACTTTTGAGGTGGCGCACTATCACCTTCTGAAGAACGATTGGGGATTGTCATTAAATGCTAATCTTGCCAGCAACACTTGCATTCCATAAATTAAGCATTATTCAGATTGTTGCATATGTATAAACTGGAATAATTTCATAGAGTTTTACAATAAGATTTTAAATTTGCTATACAGATCTTGAGATGAAATAATGCTGATTATTTCTTGGGTTATCCAGAAATATGTGAATAATTAATACAGTGAATGACAGGGAATATATGGTTAATGTAAGCTACCATTAATCATTTTAGATTGCATAAAATAGGTTCCAGAACTGGAAAAAATAGCTTGTCATCACTTAACATGCCTTCAGAATATCATAAACAGAAAACACATTTTTAAATTTGAAAGATGATGGAACCTTTATTTCACAAACAATTGTTCAAAGTAAGGTAAGGGATATATAATTTATTTGCTAAAAGCAAACAAAAATGACAAGTAAAGCTCAGATTGGTTTTAGGTTTGCACCTTTATGTTCTATAACCTATTGTCTTGGGGTTAAGAACTTGAGTGTAAATTATTGGTTGAGAAATATTTCAAGAATCAGCATATTAATAAATTTAGTCACCTTGCCATCAGCACAGATACCATGTACGATTTTCTTCCAGGAGTATTGAAAGTCCTTAACATATGAAATACCGATCTAAAATCTGAAAGCTTGCAATATTATCTTTCAGATACATAATAAAAATATTGCATTTATTTGTAAATCATGTTTAATTTTTTTTATAGGAGTGGTTCTTTTCAAGGCATAGATAAAATTTGCTGTTAATTGGATTGCCATGTTTCTAAATGATGCCAAATAAAATAGTTAGACTTCATAAATTTTTGTGTATTCTTTGGATAATGTTTGGTCTTCCTGGAATTTGTGGTGAGAAATAAGAGAATCTATCAGCACTCACTGTCGCAATGGAGGAAGTCTGAAAGCATCTGTTGTGGTGCATGCATGCACAGTGAAATGCACAAATCCAGCAGATGCTGTCAGTGATTCAATGTGCCTCCACAGAAATATTTTGCAACTGCCTCCAGCACAATCTGCAGAAAACAGTGAACTGCCGAGACTTAAAGGTATTTACAAATTTTTCTCATTGCAAATGTATTTTTCATTTGGTTTACATGAGTTTCTTGCTTAAAAGCTTATTCATTGTACCAGTTGCTTTTCCCTTCAAATAATTTCAAACTTACATGCTTTATAAAATTTGATTCATTAAAAAAAATCAGCTTTTAACTTTAATCTTGTGTATGCCACAATCTTTATTTTGCACTATTTAGAAGATAATTTAAAAACTGATTTTTTTTTTATGCTTCCTGTTTTGCTTTCTGAGTGCCTTTCAATCTGATTGGCTTCTCTGATGGCATTAGATGGCATTACCATTGCAAGAAATTGGATATCCCCAGAAGTTGATACGTAACAACAATTAAAAGAGGGAAAAGTAAAACCCAAATAACAAATATTGCTAGGTTTTTGTGGACACTCTTCTTGAGGTCATCAGGAAGTGGTATACTTCTGACTACAAAACTGAAACTTTTGAAAACTGAAGGGGAGCTATGTGGTGCAGGATTTATCTTAATGCTACTGATGTTTGTGCTCCAAGACCATTAGTGGGAAGCATCTCTCTATTTGTTCTACCATTCGAGTGGCAGCTTCTGTTTCTGGGTAGTTGTGCATGCACTTCTATATTCATCCTATTACCATTCAGTACTTCTAAAGTTCATGATATGTGAATTTCAAGTTCAAATGATCAAATAAAGTCACACCCCAGGCTTTAGCATTTCAAAGCTATCAAACTTTTGCAATGTCTCTCACAGCAATTAAAAAAAATGGGGGGAAAAAAGAAATATGGAGTTTTAAAAATAATGGAGATTTGTTCATTGTAATTCCAAGTAATAGTAATTACAGAGTAATAAGTTGAATTCCCTTTTTAGGGTACAATCCTGAAATATATATATCATTGTTAAAGTTGCAGTCACTTACACAAGTTAAGGATCTGTATATCAGTCCAGTTGATTATACAAGAATATTTATATTGTTTTGAACCTTTTTTCTAGCAGCTTTCCTTGCAGGAAATATAATGAGGAAAATATACCATGGGGCTAGATGTACTTAGTGATAAAATATTTAGTTTTTCTATTCAGTTTCAAACTAAGGTCATACTGTATCAAACTACAATAAGGTGCTGCCAGAAATGAGCACTGTTTGTTATTTTGTACTTCATAATGAGCCTGTGTGAAGGCTGAAATGTGCTCAGCTTATGAGTTCGTGTACTTCTGTGGTAGCTGATCTAATCTAGTTTTTGCAGTTTTCTGGTAAATAGATATTTCAGCAGTTTTGTTAAAGGACAAAAGTTCAATTCACAAGTCTTATTACGGCAGAAATAGAAGCTTTGACATCAGCATAATAACAAATGGACAGATGGTAGATTATGATGAAGGGACCCGATTTTAAAAAGGGGTGGCCTTAGAGTGGAATTCTGGGATCATTTGAACAGTGAAGTTCACATAACAGAAGCTTTTATACACATACCACTTTCCCTTTGTGTGCTGTTTTTAAAGACCATGATCTTACACATTCTACACAGTTTTTGCTAACCACATCTTTACAATTTTCTGCTTCAAAGTATAATGCTGTACAGTACTAATATTCATACCTTTGTGTGCCTCAAATACTTCAGCAAATAATTTAGAATATATAAATTGCCAAGATGACAATTTCACTTGGCAGCTGTTTGATTAAATCTAT
>JARFYF010000084.1:50217503-50231040 GCA_030265395.1 Rhina ancylostomus | reverse complement strand
AATCTTTTGCTATCACAACCCCCGCGCCCCCCCCCCCCAAAGACAGAACAGAGGCCTGAAGGTGGATTAATCACCTGGACCAGATGCACTACACTCCAGAGTTCTGAAAGAGGTAGCTGAAGAGATTATGGAGGTATTAGTAGTAATCTTTCAAGAATCACTGGAGTAAGGCAGTTAGCCTGACCTCAATGGTTGGTAAGATTTTATAGTCCATTATTAAGGATGAGGTTTCAGAATACTTGGAAGTACATGATAAAATAGGGCAAATTCAATACAGTTTTTTTAAGGGGAGATCTTGCCCCTTCTTTGAGGAGGTAACAAGCAGGTTAGGTAAAGGAGAGTCAATGAACATTATTTACTTGGATTTTCACAAGGCTTTTGACAAGGTGCTGCACATGAGACTGCTAAATAACTGAAAGCTCATAGTACTAGGGGCAATGTACCAGCATGGATAGAAGATTGGTTGACTGGCAGAAGGCAAAGTATGGGAATAAAGTGTTTCTTTTCATGACACCTGCTGATGACCAGTGGAGTTCTGCAGATGCGTGTGTTGGGACAACAACTTTTCATTTTATACTGTCTGTTATCTGGGTGAAAGAATCAATGGCATTATGGTCAAGTTTGCAGGTGATACAAAGACAGGTGGAGGGACAGCACTGTGGCAAGTTCTGCAGCTACGTCTATATTATTATTCTGCTATATAAAGATACGAAGGAGGTTATGAATACCTACCTGAGGTGATCTGTTCTGTGTAGTACATACTAACTATTTACTCCACTGATTTGTTGTGCTTTCATTTATTGATATTAACCAGAAAAATATCTCGAAGATTGAACTCTGTTTATATATTTAAAACTAGGTGTTTGTTACTTTTTTCATAACAAATTGCCTCTAAGTGGTTTAAATAAGAAAAAATGCATGTAAGAAATGCTTAAATTTGTGTTGAACAATCCTTAATCCAATTTAGTTCTGGATGTAGACCTTTACTTATAAAACAGAAGTGATCCTGAGATTACAAAATCTTCCACAAAGGGGCAGTGAAGGACTTGACAAAAGGACATTGTAAACAGAAACATACTGTGCACATGATGAACCAAATATTCTTTAAGAAATACAACTCCAAATAAAGACTTGGAGTTGTTTACTTAATTGTTAGATTACTGCAGATTGAAATATAACTTTATATTATTGAAGGCTGGGAGATAATGTAAGATGTTTCAAGAGTTGAAGATTCAAAGTGGACGGTTATAAGATTCAAAAATAAATTTACAATTTATTTAATTGTTTACAATTGGGAGCAAGAGAAATATTGACAGTGGGTTGGAACTGCATTCCACTGCCCTGTTGTTAGTGATCAAGGCAACCATATCACTAATCAAGATTAAGGAAATAGATAAAGGAAAAGACATTGATATGATATGGAGAATTGCTGGTAAAAGTGATTGGAACCATTTGACCATGTGAAAGATAAACAACAACACATTCTGATTCATTGGTAAAATGGTCTGTTTCCATGCCAAAACCTCTGAATATTTTTTCTCTTTCTGTTGAAAGTTAATTTCCATGGTTTTTCATAATACTGATTCCATGCAAAGTTGGCTTTTGGAACAAAGTGTAATTGATGGAACTAATAATATTGCATAAAACACAATCACTATATTTGTATGACTGTCAAGGTAAATTTAACATTTTAATTATTTTTGTACCTTACTTTCAACCAAACTAAACTACATTAATATGCCAAGTGACATTTAGAAGCTTTTGATTGTAAATAAATTAAATTGGTTTATTATTGTCACATGTACCGAGGTACAATGGAAAAACTTGACCGTTCATACAGATCAATTCATTGCATAGTGCATTGAGGTAGTACAAGGTAAAACAATAATAGAATGCAGAATGAAGTGTTACAGTTCCAGAGAAAGTGTAGTGCAGGTAGACAATAAGGTGCAAGGTCATAATGAGGTAGATTGTGAGATAAAGAGGCATCTTATCATACTAGGGGACTGTTCAATAGTCTTATAACAAGATAAAAGCTGTCCTTGAGCCTGGTGGTATGGGCTTTCAGGCTTTTGCATCTTCTGCCCAATGGGAGGAAGGAGAAGAGAGAATGGGGTGGGTGAGGTCTTTGATTTTGTTGGCTGCTTTGCCAAGGCAGTGAAAAGTGTCGACAGAGTCCGTGGAGGGGAGGCTGGTTTCCATGATGTGCTGAGCTGAGTCCACAACTCTCTGCAGTTTCTAGTTTCTTGCGGTCATGGACAGATCATACCAAGTTGCCACACCAAGCCATTATGCATCTGGAAAAGATGGTTTCTATGGTGTATCAATTAAAAATTGTTGAGGGTCAAAGGGGACATGCCAAATTTCTTTAGTCTCCTGAGGAAGTAGAGGCTTTCTACTTCCTTGGCTTTCTTGGCCATGGTGTCTTCGTGGTTGAACTTGAACAGGGTATTGGTGATGTTCACTCCTCAGAACTTGAAGTTGTCACCCCCCTCAACCTCAGCACTATTGATGTAAACAGGAGCATGTGCACCACCCCCCCCTTCCTGAAGTCAATGAACAGCTCTTTTGTTGATATTGAGGGAAAGGCAGTTGTGAGTATATAGGGAGTAGAGTAGGGGGTTGAGGATGCAGCCTTATGAGGCACCAGTGTTGAGATTAATCATGGTGAAGGTGTTGCTGCCTATCTTTACTGATTGACTTCCTGACCAATGGACTGCAAGGATCCAGTTGCAAAGGGAGGAGATGAGTCCTAGGTCTAGGAGTTTAGAGATGAGTTTGCTTGGAATTATAGTATTGAAGGTGAAGCTGTGGTCAATAAACAATAGTTTAATGTAGGTGTGTTTACATTGCCTTAACACTCAAATAACATTGAAATATCATCCTATTTATGAGTTCAGGATCAGAACTAGAAAACCAGAGGGTAGATGAGGGTCTGAGGATGGTCTGGGAGGATGAGAGTTGAAAAGGTTGGTTACATTTTTATAAAACAAAAACTTGCAAAAAAAAATGAAGAGAGAGAAATCAGAAATGTATGAGGAAAACTTCAGAACAGGAAGATATGCGTGTTTGGGATCCAGATATCTGTTCCTTTAGTAAACAGAATAGAAAAAGAGTAAGTTGAGTGAGTTGTATTCTATTTTGGCATGGCATTAAGACATGGTTGCAAGGTGGTCAAGATTTGGGAGCAATATGTGCCAGGTTAGGTGATAGGAGTAATCGTTATGCCGAAGGACGAAATTCCAATGATAAGAGAGTAAAACTAAAAATTAATGCAGTTTGTAGACACATTAAAGGTAGGATTAAGAAATAATAAAACACAGTACAATGGAGCAGCAGCTGTGATGTGATGGAATGTATCACTTTGGAAATAAAAGCATAGAGAAAAGGCAGAATTGTTGACTTCTAAATTTTAGATTTTGAAAAGTAGAAATTGGAAATGGTTGCTGAGATTCCAGGTTCAAAACAGTAAACCACAATAAGCAGGATAAACATTTAAGGCTAGAAAAAGAAGTATCAAAAGTTTGCAGAAGATATCAAAACATGGAGCAAGGGTAGCCATCTCTGTCAAAAGCTAATTTCTTTCTTTCCATCAATTCTTGCAGAAGTGCTTCAATAAAATTAAATTATCTCAACTTTGTCTTCCTTTACATTGTGATATAACACAGTAAACATCTGCATTGCTATCATTTGTACCACATTTCCAACATGTTGCTACTGCTCTTTATAGTTGCAGGTTGTTGTTATTTGAGCTACTGCTCCATTGATTAGCTCACTGGTAGGATAATTTTCATGATTTATCCTTGCTTTCAAATCTGGATACAGGGAGATTAGTAGGATATTTGTAACAGACCAAAACCTTAAGCAGCCCTCAGTTCAGCATTTCAAAGGCATGCACATAGTGAGCTAAATGACGTCCCTCTATGCTGTAAATCTAAGATAAGATTTAAGATATCTATGAGTCACATGTAAATCGAAACACACAGTGAAATAGTGTTCTTTTTGCATAGTGTTCTGGGGGTAGCCCACAAGTGTCGCCACAACTTCCTAACCTGTATGTCTTTGGAATGTGGGAGGAAATAGTACCCAGAGGAAACCCACATAGACACTGGGAGAATGTACAAACTCCTTATAGACAGTGGCCGGATTTGAACCCAGGTCGCTGGCGCTGTAAAGCGTTATGCTAAATGCTACACTACCGTGCCTGCCAGTACTGTGCAGAATCATACCGTATGATTCTGTGATTAATACGCACGCTAACAATGAATTGTAAACCATTGTTCCTTGCATATATTTCCAGAACAAATAATTATTTCTCTATTATAGGGGAAATAATCAGCTGTTGTGGAAGAGCATGATCATTGTGAAATCAGCAGAGAAGGTATTGAACTGCTTTTACCCATATCAACGTTATGGCATAATAATATTTCGAGCTCAAGATTGCTCAACGATACCAGATTGCCTCTTTGTGCTGATGTACTCAGCAATCATCGATGTGTCATATTTCCATTGATTTATGGAACAGGGTGGTTTCATCCGGAAGATTACATAAGTGACCTCAGCCACAGAGTCACAAGACAGTTACATCTGCTGCATAATAATAAAAGGTCAGAGATGGCAGAAAGATTGGCTTCAGTGAAAGTCCATAGCACAAACAATGAATGGTGAAGATGGTTGAATATAAAATATTACAAAATGAAGATGTTGGAAATATTTTACAGGACAGGCAGGGAGCAAGGGAAATGGACAATGGGATGTTAAAATGGAAGAAAATGTTGTTCGAATAATTGTGGAAAAATATTTACTTCATTGTTAAAAAATTGTTATTTGTAAAATTGCATAGCTTTTCACAGTTTGATTTTTCTCAACTTCAGATTTGTTTAGAGGGCCATTTAGATTGTTCAAAAGAAATACGGTAGTACAAGAGAACACTGAAGCTTTTCTTTTTTTTTCCACAGAATGTGGGCACTGCTGGCAAATCTGTCATTTATAGCCCATCCTTAATTGGCCTTGAGCTGACAGAGTGGATTTGCCATTTCAAGGACAAGTTAAGAGTGTGATTCTAGATTCACATAGAGGACAACACATTTCTTTTCCTAAAGGGCATTAAGGAAATGGACTTCATTTTCCTGACAATTCAGTAGTTTCATGGTCATGGATACTATTTAAGTAAATGAGTATAAACTGCCTACCAGCCTTAATCATATTTTAACTGGTAACTCTGGATCATTAGTTCAGGCCTCTGGATTTACAATCCAACAAAATAGCCACATATCCTAATATTCTTCATACTGGGAGTATTAAAAAAGACGGTATTGATAGGGGATGAGGTATTGTTCTCTGCAGCCCCGAATGGATGCTCTAATGTTGGCTGTTTGCTCTTAGAGGTAAGAGAGTTTCCTCATGGTTAGAAAAAAAGTTGAGTGGGAGGCACCATTTGGTGTGTAGAAACCGACAAAATGGAACTAGGATCCGAGATTTGCTGAGTGACTTTTGAGGAGCTGGGGTACAAATCAGCAGAACTGTAATTCTGATAACCTACAGGATACCATCTGAGCCATGAACCAATTGGCAAATTGCAAAGGTTTGAATACAATGCTGAAGTTATGCTGTAGGTGGCAAGGATTTCCATTTGTAGGCTTCTGAGAGTAGTGCTGAGATGGAGGTAGGGGAGAACTGCTTCAATGGGACAGAGTCCTTTTAAAACAGCAGGATCGCCAAGATTTGGAATTAATGATTTCTGGATACTTTTATGAAAAGTTAGGCAGGTTAGAAAAGCAGGCACGTATCCCAGATAATGGAGAAAATACTTTAGCCTCAGAAATCAAAATGTAGAGTCAACTTGAATGGCGGTAAAGAAAAATAGCACTGGTGGGAGTAGATTATAGCTGTCTGAAATCAATCATAATATTGGACAGAGTATAAATTAACAAAGTAGAAAACTATGTAACAAAGATAATTGCAAAAGATGCTAATCCAGTTGGACAAGCTGAAGCAATTTAACAAAACCAGCTTGGAGACCAAGTTCATGGAATATATTTAAAATAGTCTTCTGGAACATTTAGGCAGGATTTATTATTAATCTTGTAGTAAAATGTCCTCTGAGAAAGTGATTGTAATATGATAGAATTCATATTAATAAAAAGGATGATATGGTTAGATCTAAAACTGGGATTTTGATTTTACTAAAGCTATTTTCAGTTATGAAGACAAGTTGCCAGAGTTTATTTGGGAAGTTAAATTAAATTGCCTGTGGTGAATCAACAATGACAATACATTCAAGTGTAATTTATAATTGTCAATTATTATACGTATTCCCTCAAAGTGTCTATTGTAAAAGTAGAACAGCAGTAGCTAACTAGATTATTAAAGTACAAGATTAAAAGAAGAATGTTGCCAAAATGCAGCTTGAAGATTGGAAGTTTATGAACTAGCAAAGTATAATCAAGATATTAATAAAGTGTGAGAAAATAGAACAAGTTAAGAATATTTTAAGAATATACAAAGGAAAGAATAAAATTATAATGAAAGAGTGGAAATATTAGATGTTAAGTTAATATTTGTCCATTTTTCAGGAGAAAAAGGAACATTCTAAATTGAGGAATGAAGGGTCTGTTAAGGAACTTGGTGAAGAACTGAGTGAGGATTTATTTAAGTTAGTAAAATGACAATAAAGGAAAAGTTAACAAAATTCCCTGAATGATAGTCTCCACTGTTTAGAAGGCACCAAACAATTCTGCTATTCAGAAAAGTAATAAAAGAGCAAACAAGAACTAAAGGCCAAGAAGCCTGGCTTCAGAAGTAGAGAAAATACCAAAAAAATGGTAGTGTATTTAAAGGGCACGAAGGATTGGGTAAAGTCAACATTGATTAACAAAACAAGAATGTCTGATGAATTTGTTATCTCTTTGAGTTTGTAACTAGTGTGGTAGCTAAGAAGGAAACCAATGGATGTAGTGTATCTGGGTTTTCATGAAATTTGGTTAAGGTGGCACAACAAGGATATTATGCAAAATTTGATCTCTTGTTTTAAAAAAAAATCTTCTGCTCTGGCACATAAATCATACATTATATCCTGAAAAGCGATTTTATATTATAAACTGTATGTACATTTTACCCTTGAAATAGATTTTTTAAAACTAAAGCTTGAAACTCGTAGGCATCAGCCCATCAAAATACCTTTTGTATGCATCATAATTGAGCATGAAAACATTTCTTTGAATTGACAAAAACTGAAAGATGGTTGGTTATTACAGGGTATGCTGGGTGCTGTGAATGCCCACACTCCTGACGTTCAAGACCTATGTATCTCAGCCAAATGATCCAGTGACTGCAACTTAATATACATTACACTCAGATATGTACAAGTGTAAGTTTGAATTAATCTTAATGTCTTTTGAATTTCACCTTGCTTTTTACCTATTTATCGATACCATCCAGTTTAGAGTCTAAACTGTAATCATAATGTTACATTGCATTCAACTGAGTATAATAAATTTGCATAGATTAAGAATTGATTAATAGAACAAACAATAACAATTTGCTAACTTTGAGTTAGCATATTGTAACTAGTGAAATGCCCTAGGATCAGTGTTGGGACTTGACTATTTTTAGACTACACAATGACTTGGATAAGGGGTCTGAGTAATAAACCCATGTTTTCTGAGAATACAAATTCAGGTGCAAAAATAAACAAGGAGAACACAAGGGAAACCAGGTAAGTAATTTGTGCAAGAAGTTGGCACATTGAAAGGTCATTGACCATGAGTCTGTTCCTCTCAACATTAGGATGAAGGGGATTTAGGGTTCAAAGGCAGTATGTAGATAAAGAAGGTAATTAGGAAAACAAATTTGGAGAGCAGTCTTTATTGCAAGGCAATAGAATATCAGAGTTAGGACTGATCTGTGGAGATAATTTGTTTCTTAGTTTTTAACCTAAGTTATTCCTCATCTCAGAGGGTTGTAAGTGCTCAGTTAATGAGTATCATCAAACCTCAAATTGATAGATTTGTTGGCATTTTGGTTTCCATGTAAATGAATGCTGTTAATTTGAATAATGGAGCAGGCTTTAAGGGTTGTATGAGCTACACCTATTCCCATTTTGTACATTTATGAGCTATACTGTCGAGGTCATGAGCATTGTAATATGAAGGTTTTGTTTACAGAACTGACCCTTAAATTAATCAGTTAAGGAAACCATTTAGTGCATGACAATAGGTGAAGTATTTTCAGGCAAGAGGCCAAACTAGGAAATAGCCGCAAAAAGAAAATGGAGGAGGAGAATGCATGTGTATGTTTTTAACTTTGTGGAACAGACCAAGGTGACCATTATGGGGAGGCAGCACTGCAGAGTCTGTTAGGATGTCTGTATACCTAACTCTCCTTCCCTATTCCATGATCACATTTGGGAAACCCATATCGATGCAACATCTGATAACTGCTGCCACAAATCCTATGACAGCACAGACCACTTCTATCAAGGATCTAACTGCTGGATTGAAATCTGAGAGAACTGCCCTTGTGTATCTACATTTTCTGTTCAAAGGGGCATATTACTTGTGTCCAGCAATGTGTTCTTTAATAAATCACCAGAATTACTGATGCATTTCCATGGGAGAAGGACATTGCCTCCATGGGACAGGATCTGCAGCCTCCTTTTAGTACAACAGTATTCCTGTTTCCACCATTACCATTCCTAAATTGAAGGCCAGTATTCCATTCTGCTGTCAATGGGAAGCACCCAGTAAGATTATTAAGAAACAGATGGAAGCTGAGCACAAGGATTAGTATTCAGTTCATTGGCATTATTGGGCAAGGTTATATATCATACGGCATATTACTCTGCTGAGTACTTCAAGCTTGCTTCAATGTAGTTCAAGGTAAATGAAGTAACATTTATAGACATGATAAGAGAGTATGATGGTTATGATTTAGAAAGAGGCCATTCAGCCATCGAGCAATTGCTTCAATCCCATTCCCCCACTTATTTCCCTGTAGCATTTTGAATGCTGCTACATCAAACCTCCAGTATTATCTTTAACTAGAGTAGAGTAGGTTTTTCTACTAAGTGGTTAATAAGATGTATTACAGTCCTATTTCAACGTAGGAGCTTGCTTACATGATTGTGAAATTTTAATTATATCACACACAGAATCAAATGCTCTCTGTGGAAAATATAAGACTTTTCAACTAATAGGTTCAAAACAAGTTTCAATTTCTTGTATATTGGAAAAAATTGGTATTTGTTTGGAAGAATTCTTGTAAGGTACCCTTTTAATTTTAACTGGAAAAAGATAACTTGAAGTTGAGCTGCACAGTTGTGTTAAAGACTATGTTCTTGGAAAGTTAATTTAACTTCAAGATATTCCAAGTTTAACATTACAGCAGACATTGAATACTCAAAATTATTGAAGTCATTGCAGGAGCAGTGTGGTTTTGAGTCTAAAAATCACATGAAGTGATCTTTTTAAATGCAGGAATCATTACCAGAATCTTTCAATTTATATCTTCTCGTACAAAAAGTTTAATGATTTTATCCAGAAATGTCCAATAAAAATCTTGTTACTTTTAAATAAATTGAACATATGAATAAAATTTAAAGGCAGGCCTTGCCTTTCAAAGATTAAATTTGTGTTATTGATTGATGTATGGTGTTTGAGCTGTTTGCAGTAAATTAAGTCTAATGTTAGCCTCTGCACAAGTTTCAACAAATCTTAGTGTGATTGTTAAATTCAACTGGTATTCTATTTGAAATTGCTTGAAGTTAAGAGTGATAATTCAATGTGATCTTCAGATTAAATCTCCTGGTTTTTGCCTGTTTTGTATGAATTACTAAATTAATATGATGTATTTGACCATCAAGCCTTCTGCTTAATTTACCTTTTTTTAAAAGTGTTTAAGGCTTTGAATGTTAATAAGTACTTAAAATTTCAGTTTTTATATTTAAAATTCTCAGGTTACATCAGCATTGAAAAGTATGGCTGTACTATAACATGACATATGGTTCTATGATTTCCCATCTCTTTACAAGTATTAATTAACTTTTACCTTCAACAAAATATCAGTTTTGATGGTGGTTTTGTAACCATTGTCCCCACAATGCCTACTTATGGATGGAGGCCCAATTGCTTCCCATGGCATCAGGGTACGGAAGGTTAAATGCACAAATAGAAAATGTAACCACTTATATGGCCCTTACCCTCAAGGTCTGTTTCAGAAAATCACTGAGGCTTCTGTCAGGAACAGTATCTCATAACTTGCACAGCATATAACTGTAAATGAGCTTTGGGTATTTACTTGAAACTTAACTGACATTGGCATTATGAGAGTGAATCCATGCTATATCATTTTTATTCTCATGAGCGCTGGTGCCAGTGTTGGGGCCTCTTTATAGAAATCAAAGCTTCACAGTCAGCACCACACGGTTCACCATAGTGACATCACTCTCAATACAGTTTCATCATCAGGGACTTGGATGTCAGTGTTAGCAGTGCCTCTGTCCCAGGATGTCAGTGTTAGCAGTGCCCCTATACCTGTAGACCCATTAAGAGAGCACATTTTAACAGCTTTGAGAAACCACATAGTTCGGCTTGTACTTTCCTTGTTTGCTTTTGGAGCTCATTATTTCTGTGGCGGCCTCCTCAAGTGTAAGCATGCAAGTAGTACTCATGAAGGAGACCAATATTTCATTCAGTCTTTGGGCTCTGATTTTAAATTGAAATTATCCCATGTAGTTATTGAGGATAAATAAATTGTAATTGAAACAGCATGTATGTTGTGACAAGGCAGTGATCCAGCATTTTTCCAAGAGAAGGACCCCATTGGAGTTGGCCTTCCCTGCCCATTCCTTGATGATCATGCCCAGCTAGAGGGTTGCTCCTCTCTTTCCACCATGGGGTTGAAGTCAGACAGGAGCATCAGTTTGATTTTATTTTGGGATACAGACCAGGATTTTGTTTTTCAAGGTCAGAGTAGAAGACCTACTTGGCTTTGTTTGAAGCTTCAAAGTTTGGGGATTATACACATATGTGTGTAATAATAAACCCCAAAATACCGAAAGGAAACAATGGTAACAAATGGGTTTTTTCCCCAAGTGACAGGCAGTATCTATGGGGATCAGTACTGACACTCCAGCTATTCATGATGTATATTAGTGATTTGGACAAATGAACTATATATACCTCTAAGTTTGCAATGACACCAAGTTGGATGGGAGGGTTAGCTTTAAGATGGATGCAGAGAAGTACCAGTTTGATTAGGATAGGCAGAGGAAGTGAGCTGATGTAATATAATGTGGATAAAGGTGAGGTTATCTCCTTTGGTGGCAATAACAGGATGGCATAATATTATCCAAATGGTGATAGATCGGGGTAGGTGGGGCTGCAAGGTGGATGTCCTTGTGCACTAGTTGCTGAAGATAAGCAGGCAATTTAGAAAACAAATTGTAGAGTCATACAGTGGAAGCAGGCCATTTGGCCCGTCAGGCCCTTGCCAACCAATTGGCACACATCCCTATTAATCCCATTCTCCAGTACTTGGCCCATAGCCTTCAATACCTGGGTAAGTCAAGTGCTCATCGAGACACCATTTAAATGCTGTTAGTGACTCTACTCCTCTCACTCTCAGTCAGTACATCCCAGGTACTTGCAACCTTCTGGGTGGATAAAGTCCCCCTCAGATTCCCTCTAATTCTCTTCCCCCTTACCCTTTGGTTTTATCCACATTTGATAAGGGGAAAAGATTCCTGCAAACTATCTATACCCCTCATCATTTTATATACCTCAATAATATCCTCTCTCAACCTCTGCTCCAGAAAAACATACCTAGCCTCTCCAGTCTCTCTTCATTACTAAGAATCTCCATCCCAGGCAATATCTTGGTGAATCTCCTCTGCACCTGTTACAAACTAGGTTACTATTGGTGAATGTCCCTTTAAGATACAGTGCTGTGTGTGCGTGGGTGGCGTGGTTACAACAACAGAAGATAAAGGACATAATTATGTTTTTGAAGCAGTCAGTCGGAATCAGTCAGGAGAGAGAGAGTGTCTGCTGGTCTCTGTATCTATGGGTGAAGCCCATTAGTTGTGTGACTGTCACTACAATCCACGTATGGATTTTTGGAGTAATCCGGTGGAGTCCACTTTGTCGTTAACCGGTAGAGGGAAACAGGTATTTATGTGGACAGCCACATCTTGGATGCTTTTCAGGGTGGCCAGTACTTCGGAACAAAGCAGTGGAGTTCACTTTGTTGTTGGCCTGCAGGAGGAAACAGGTATTTGTGTGGATGGCCACAACTCGATTGCCTTTCGGGGAGGCAGATGCAGTGGAGTACTTACTGCTGAGTAGACACTGAGGTGTTGTTTGGGTTCCAAAATGAACATTTGGATTTCATAGTTCCTCTCTACGTTTTGTCTTCAGTCAACGGTGGTTGTTGAAGAAACCTTTGATCACGTTTCACCTTACGGCTTGCTGAACTGAACTTTGAGAATTATCCCTGGAAGTGGAGTTTGGGAATTAGCCACACACACACTTCGAGTTTAGTTTTAGGGTTAATGTTTAAGAACTAACATTTTTACTTCTAACACTTTAACATTTTTTACTTTTATTTTCCTTATTATCATAAGTAGTTATTAATAAAGAAGTTTTTAACACTTGTACGTGACTCGGTGTGTTTCGTTTGTTGTCGGTTCATAACAATCTTGTGTCTTTTCTTCCTCCCCTTCTCCAGGTTGAACACCTCATTGAGCAGATCCGTATGGTTTTCATCGAGAACTTGCATGAACTCAGTTGGATGGACCAGCAGACCAAAGTAAAAGCAGAAGAAAAAGTAAGAACTATCTGTCCCATTCAGACTCTGAAAGGGATTTTTTTATTTTTATTGCTACTTGCTCATTGATAAGGCGAGGATATTGCTGAGAGGACAGGCACTAGTTGCTCATTCCTTGTTGCCAGCTTCTTGAATGGCTGCAGTCTGTAAAACTGTCAGACAGGGACTCCCAGATTTGGTCCCAGTGAAGAGCTGGCAATACATGAAGAACACAACAACATTTGTTGTCTGTCAACCCCTTGAGTCCATTCTGCCTTTCAAAACGATCGGGACTGATCCAGTCTTGAACCTGCCATCATTTCACTCATACCCCTTGATTTCCTTGTGGTTTAAGTATCTGTCAAGTCGGGATGTTGTGTGACGTAGGAAACCAGCAGGTAGTGGGTTTCTCATGCACCAACTGCCCAGTTGCTTTTGGTTATCGGAGGTTATGACCTTGAGAACTGCTGTCGGAAAAGCCTAGGTCAGATGTTGATCACAAGACGATAAGGTATAGGAGCAGATTTAGGCCATTTGGTCCATTGAGTTTACTCTGCCATCCAATCGTGACTGATTTTTGTTTCAACCCCAATCTCCCGTCTTCTCCCCATAGCACTGAACCCCCTCACCAATCAAGAACCTGTCAATCACTGCCTTAAGTACACCCAATGACATGGCCTCCACCACCCTCTGTGGCAATGAATTCCACAGATTCACCACCCTCTGGCTGAAG
>JARFYF010000084.1:50160114-50174859 GCA_030265395.1 Rhina ancylostomus | reverse complement strand
TTGTCAGTTAGTCTGCTGGCGATAGATTTATTGCTGCCTCTGGGACTCACCTGATCAATGTCTGCTAACTTGGGTCCGATGCACCCCAAAGTTTGAGGAAGTGTTTGGATCTCCTCACTGCTCAAGACTATGACCCTATCAAAAACTTAGTATCTCATTCCAAGGAACTAAGTCTACTTTATGCTCATGATCACTTGTGTATGCTCATAATCCATAATAATGATGTCAACTGGACTTGTCTCTCTCAACTGTTCACCAAATAGTTCATCTCCCCTTTAACTCACAAGGTCATGGAGTTATACAGCACAGAAACAGGCCCTTCAGCCTACCATGTTCATGCTGACCTTTTTGTCCATCTACACTAATTCTATTTCCCTGTACTACATCCATATCCTTCTATGTCATGCCTATTCCATCATGTCTGTCTAAATATCTCTTGAACATAGTGATTGTATGTATTACAAAGCCAGTTTCGGTTTCAAGTAGACAGCTCGCTTTGGATCCCAAGTGCCTTAACTTCTGGCTCAACCTACCATGTGGAACTTTGTCAAATGTCCTACAAAAGTCGATGTCTGCCACCCAGCCTTCATCAGCTTCTGGGGTCCTCCAGTGTATCTGGCCTATACCAATTTGTTTCACCTCAACAAAGAATGATCGAGGTATTTTGACTATGCATCCTGGCTAATAACAGACAAATTTTCTGCAGCATGCATGCTTGTACTTGCTTCCTAAATCAACAAGGAGTTTTAACTGTACTATCTTTTTACCATCCTCTTTGCGTCCAGCACCATTCAGCATTTCCATTTTCATCTCCTTATTATTCCAAAGTATTTACTCCAATGGGATTCTTCCATAATCTTGATCTGGAATGAAGGACTACCAGCTTAACTGTCAGCTATTTTCTTTAGAGACTTTCACCCCTGTGATATATCCCTCAATTTGTGGTAATTATTGAGAATGTACAATGTTGGGACCATTTCTACCACAGAATTTCATGTCGGTGTTTTGTAATTGAGTTATCTGAATGCTGATTGCTAATAGAATGAATCACTTCATTTTTATTGAGCATATTGTCAAACATGTCAAGCTGCTGACCACTATGGCAGAAAATAGTGCATGGTTTATCTATTGCAATAACAGATATTTTGCAAACACTGGCCATAAATTAATTCATTAGATGTGAACAATGTGATATTGACAACAATATGTTGCTTTATTTCATGCAAGACTCTTTTGAAAGTTTGAATAATGTGGAATATGAAGATTGTCAACTTCAGAATTTGTAAAATCAATATACTGTAAGTCGAGTTTCCATTGACTTAAAGATTATTCACTACCATGTTCTCTCAGACTCCATTCTTTTGGAGTGGAGCTTGAAAGAGAGAAGGGGATTTTTGGCTGCAAGTGGTGTCATTGAGAGGACTTGCTCATGGTTTAGGCACTGCATGCAAACTTGGAGGTGTATTCCAGTGGGAGCCATTCCTCGCTCAGCTGGATTATAGTCACACTGGTCAATGTCTGATAACCATGAAGCTATTACAATGCATTTATTTTGTGATAGTCAGATGTCCCATCAACATTTGAAACTCCATAACAATCCTGGTCAATGCAGGCTGTTGCTAAACCACATGGTGTCTGATTTTAATGCACAATGCATAAACGTGACTTGAAGACATTGTAATTTTTAGGAAACACAATATTCAAATTAATTGTTAGCCACATTTGGATAATACCCATTATTTATATAAAATAAAATGCCCATGTAGTTTTTTTTTGCTGTAACTATGCCTAGTAAAGGATTAAGTTTAAATTAAAACAAAACTGTGCAGTGCTGATGTATCATGTCAATAATCAGCAGTTCAATTCAAATTACTAACACAATGAGAAGAGAAATAACAATGAGTAACTGCGATCAAAATGAATGGTCCTTAGGTAGGATCAAATTTTGGGATAAAGCTCTTGGAAAGGGGTAAGTTGTGCTGTGCATTAAGGGGAACAAGTGCAGATGTTATAGTTAGATTTCCAGAAGACATTTACTTATTCAAAGATTACTGCAGAACTTGAAAGTTCATGGTGCAGGTGATAACATGTTTGCATCATCTGAAGATTTGTTGGCCAACAGGAAAGAGAGAGAATGAATAAGTGTTTTTTTTCTGGTTGTCATGATGTAACATGGTGTGCCACAGAGAAGGGTGCTGGGGCCTCAACTTTTTACAGTAGCTATAAATAGCTTTACTGAAGGTTAATGGAGCTGACTGACTCTTATTAGAACTTCAATGCTGGGGATGTTGGCCGGGGAGAGGACGCTGATATTGGTTCACCTGTTCCAGTGAATTTGTGAGATTTTGCAGAGATAGCTTTGATATCTGTCAGGTGCCTTGAGATTATATTTAATACAATTCCATTTTATAGATGTCTTATATTATGTAGTACCTTTATCAAGGATATTATAAATTGAGAATGATAATGAACTAATAGATCAAAATTTAACTAGTTACTACCCTGCCAAGCTACTCTAACTTATCTGCTAAATGATGGAACATTGTTGTCTCCAGCATGATCAAGCAGCATCACTAAAAGCCTGCTCACTGAGGTTCTGTTTGGGATTTCACTCCAAACCTTTTCTCCAAATATAAACCAAAGAGCCTGATTCCAGAGGTGCTACAGGTGACATCATGGCAATATTTAAAGATGCTATCTTAGACCCCTTGTAAAACTGAAGAAAGATGGTTGATAATATTGCAAGTTAACAAACTTGGACTGAGGACATTGGTTCTGGAGTTCCTCAGGGTTGAATCCTGGGATCAGCCATTTGAGCTGCATTATCAGTGATGTTTCTTTGCTTATAAGGTAAGATGTGGGGATGTTAGCTGCTGATTGAACAATGTTCAATTCAGGAAATTAAGTAGCCCATGCTTGCATCCAACAAGATTTGGACAACATTTGGGCATGAAGGGGAAAGTAATGTTTGTTCCAGGCTATGAGTATCTCCAATGAGAATGTCCAATCACCTATCCTGATATTACTATTGCTGAACCCCCTAGTTTCAATATCCTGGGGGTAACCATTCACCAGACACTCAGCTGGATCAGTCACTGAGGCTGAAGTAGCATAGCTGGAATGCTAAGCCAGAGGTTGGGTAATCTGCAGTGGGTGACTTGCCTGGAAGTGAGTCGCAGGAACCTTTCCAGAATCTGGAAGATACAAGTCAGGAGCATGATGGAATACACTCCACTTGTCTGGGTGGTCGCAGTTCCAATGACATTCAGAAAGCCTGCAGCCAGCTAGAACAAAGCAGCTGGCTTGTCTGACGTCTTATCCAGTCCTTCCATCACTGGCACACTGTGGCTATAGAATGCATTGCAGTTATTTCTCGAGGCTTCTTTGACCACCATCACCAAAGACAGGACAGTAAGCATATGAGAACACAGCCACTTGTAGAGTCTATCTTAGAAATATTATTTCTATCTTCATCTTTGCTGGGTCTAAATCCAAAAACTTGCAGCTACCAGCATTCAGTGCCTCCCCTCATCAGAAGGATTGCAGCTTTTCAAACATTTAGCTTGGCACCAACTTCATGAAGACAGTTGTGAACAGACAATAATTGCTGGTCTTTCCAGTGATGTCCACTGCTTTTGAATTAATAAATAATAAAGGAGAGCAAGGGCAATCCATATTGAAATGTTGTCCTTCACTATATCTCCAGGTTGATTAAAATTTTTATTCAGGTAAGCTGGCAGTATATCCACTTTTAAGGAGTACCAAATAAGTGTGCTAAGGTCAAAATTCCGTATGATAAATTGGAAAGGGTTTTTGAGAAAATTATTAGAAGTTGCAGCTAAAAGAATGTGACTATGTGGGATTGGCAATATTTCCATTAAGTTGGAAAAATGGCAAAGGGGATGAATGTTCCATTTTCTAACAGTTGTACAGAATCTATAAAACAGTTCAAGTGAATTATAAATCATTTTGAATGGTCACTTCAGTACAGAAAGAATTGTGGAGGTTATTATTTCATACAGAAGGAACACTTGTGGCTTGTATTTTGAGAGCTAATATAAGAATAGAACTAGAATACAAGAGACCTTTGTGCTTGATTGTGAGTGACAATTGTTTATCCAGTTTGTAAGGATGACACAGATATCATGTGATACTTACAAATTTCAAAATGAAGTAACTCTTTGTTCTTTTTGCTTCTTGCCATCTGTGTGCAGATATTCTTGCAGCTCACAGCAGTCACAATAAGGGTAAAAGATTACCTGTATTGTGCATTTGTAGTAGATCCGTTTCTCCCTCCTCGGTGACATAACTCATTTCTCATGCATCATCATCATCATCATCACAACTCTTCAGCAACAGCTGCCAGTGAAATCGTGGCCAATCAGATGCTGACTAGTTTTGACCTGCACCATGGCTCAGTGCCAATCTGAATATGGGAATATATGATCGTAGAGAAGGCATGTGTAGGTCCACAAGAAGAATTGTGGACCCTAAAGGAGCTTTCTTGTTTGTTCAGGCACTGCAAAACGTAAAAAGCCAGATCTTGTTGTGCTGCCAGCCCTGGATCCCACCTACTCAACAACACCAGGAATCGCCACCTGCCATCCATCCATGCCCATGTATGTGTTCTAGATGATGAAATAATCATGCTGACCTGAAATATATTGGAAGCCTGTGGCATAGACCCAATATATCCAGCAGCACAGTGTGAAGGTCTTATTCCTGAAATGCCCCAATTGCCTTTGACAGCAGATAAAGTCCTGCTTCTAACTTTGCTGGCTGTAAAGCCCATATAAAAGATCTTAAAAGTTCTTTACATGTCTCTGACATTCGGGGACTTTTAAAAGTTATTCAAATTTCAGTAGATATCTAAAAGTTAAAAGAAGACTGAAAACTAAAATGAGGTTAATAAATAACACCAAAAACACTTCCAATAGCATGACCTGGACTTGCATTGGCAACACATGTGGAATTCCGGGACTTACTGGTTCTCGCATTTATAAATGCCAATTCAATGGCAGAGTTAGTTTCCTCTCTCTCTACTTTTAGTAATTGTTCTTTATCAGTTTTATGTGCTTTTGATGCCATTCAATATGTGGAGGTATGGTGACCATATCAAGTGATTTTTATGTACTTTCTGACTATGGAGAAAATCGACTTACAGATGTCTGTAAAAACAGAACACATTTTTTACCTGGTGATGGCCTATACGTATTCTATCTGAGCATCCACAGCCTACTGAGGTTGAGGAATTCTGAAAATCTACAATCCACTACCTAAAGAAATTTCTCCTTGTCAGTCTTAATTGGCCAACCCGTTATCTTGCAACCTTTTTCTCAAGCTGGAGAACAATTGTAGTTGGATGAAACAGTCACTAGACAACACTCCTGTTAATCCCTTGTAGGATTTTATATATCTCAATAAGATCATTTTAACTCAGTGGGTATTGACCAATTGAACTCAGTCTCTCCTTATAGCACAATCCCCTCATCCTAGAATTCGGTCTAGTGAATTCTGGCTGAACCGATTCAAAGGCAAAGTAAAGTAGCCCAAAGCAGCACAGCAAACAATGTTGAGATTGTACAGGATATTAGTTAGACAAGACTTCTTTGCTCTTGTACTTCAACCCCCATTACATAGAGGCCAACATATCATTTGGTTTCCAAATTGCCTGCTGTACCTGAATGTTTCTGCATCTCATAACTAGCACAGCTCTTTCCCTCTATCATCAAAATGTACTTGTTTCTCAAGTTTAAAATATAATTTTTATATTCTTCATACCAAGCCAAGTAAGCTCCTGTTGCTGAATCAAATTTCCCACATAACACTCATACTGTCACAGTTGCTCTCTCCCTTAATCTGTTCATATTTCTGCAATCAGTAGAAATAGAAACTATGAACATATGAGGAGCAGATTGGCTGTGATAGATTGGGAAATTAAATGATTGATAGGCAGTGGATAATATTTAAGTAATGAATACATGAATTACAACAATAATTTATTGCAGTCTGGCACAAAGAAGGCTTAGCCATTGCTTATGAAAGAAATTAGGGAAATATTAAATTTAAAGAGAAGGCATGTAAAATTACTAGAAAAAAACAGCAGGCCTGATGATTAGGACTTAATGGAATGCAAGAGGACTTTCTTGGCCCCTGCATTTAGGGGATGCCATCCCTCTCTCCATCTCTCCACCATTCCGTCTCCCTTACTGATCTGGAGAACAAGACACTCATCACTTGATGTGGTTGGCCATCTGTAGAATAATTACCAGCAAAGTTTGTAACTGAAAGTGTAAGAGGCTAGAGAGCTCCAGCTGGTGCTGAAGAGTGCATTTTAACACCAATGTCAGCAACAGTGCAGATGGCACTGCCAAGGTGCTCTAATGGCGATTTTGAATTTTGAATACAATTTTCTGTGTTGCCTCCACTGGGTGTGAGTTGCAGATTAATCACATGGGACTGCCTGTGTCCAGCATAGTCCCATTTTTCGTCCATGTTTT
Source organism: Rhina ancylostomus (assembly GCA_030265395.1). NCBI lineage: Eukaryota > Metazoa > Chordata > Chondrichthyes > Rhinopristiformes > Rhinidae > Rhina > Rhina ancylostomus. Next base: position 50,168,359 of record JARFYF010000084.1, on the reverse strand, counting down.
AAGAAGCTTGAAAGCAGAGGAGGTGCAAATTTACAGTGGGAGAGAATAGTAAGGTGTTTCTTTTGACTAGTTTCTCAAACCAATCAGTCAAACCTTATTCACGACAGACAGTTTAGCAGAAGATTTTTCTTAAAATCTAATTAAGGGAGTCAATACTTATTATTTCAATTCTTTTGAGAGTAATATTGTAATGACTAATGTTTATATTGTGCCTTTCACACCAGAATGTTATCAAATACAAGAATTGCAATTTACCCTGTTTAGGGCTGTATTTGGAACCAACCAAAGGGACAGCATTGCAATATGTTGGAGAATCTATAAAAACAGTTTTGTGGAATCAAACAGCTCTTTTCAATTCAGCATATCACAGTCATTAATATTTTAATATAATATATAGGATTCAAATGCAGATTTTGACCGTATGTTTTAATTTCTTAGTTCTAGATATTGAATTAATATCTTCACAGTATACTTAAATTATAATTCACCTGATAAAAATCAATGTGTTGGTCAGATTGGAAAAAAATGAAAGTCACTGTTGATAGACCTTGGGAAGTTGCTTGTCTTTCTCTTAATTGTTACCAATTGCGTAATTAAATCGGCAAGTTTGGGAACAAAAATTCTTTTTCTTGCACATCTTGACATCTACTTATTTAAACCCCTTCAGGTCAGTGTTACATTTCAGTAAGACACATGCCCCAGTATTCAGCTTTGTAGGGCTCATTGTTTGGGCATTACCAATACTAAGCTGATTCCATTATTTAAACTGATGGACACATAAAACACATTTTACTGCAGGTCAAGCGAACCTCTAAGGAGCTGGTGGATGTGGCATTAACATTTCTCACAATTATACAGAATAGGCAGATCATAGATTCAAGTAACATACAATGCCAATTGGGCACCATCGCTGCCAAATTAGTGTTCCATGTCACATCTTGTGCACATGAATACTGGTTCTGTGGCAGAAAAATTACTACTAGTACTGTTTAAAGGGATCATCTTGCAGTTTTATTGCTGACTGACTTCTTTTGGCTGTTTCAGGAATTTACAAACTTTTTTTTCTCTCCAGATTTTTCTTTAATGACTAGAGTCAGCAGAAAATGATGCACCAAATGCTGAATGACTTTGTCTTCAAGCTTTTGCACATGCCACTTGCTCCCAAGCGTACGTGGGATTGTAACATTTCCACTATGACTGGAATTTGATGGGGGAGAATGATTAGCGGACGTGAGTGGCAGGACAAGGATGTCCTCACCTGCTGCAGCCACAACTGCAAGGCAAAATAAGGATTGTTTTGTCAGTAAATATTAAGAGCAAGGGGCTTTTCCAGGCTGTAGGTGATAACATGTGCAATATCTTGCATTTTGCCATTTCCTTTTGCGTAAGGGAAGTCCAAATGTTCTCTTTTCATGAAAGTAGCGGGTGGTGTGAGGAGATGACATTGTGGGATTGTGGAGGGAAGGAGTTGCCCTGATGCCCAATGCTCTGTATGCATTGCATGCCCATTCAGAGATCAGAAGGGATTTCACCATCTGAAGGGATCACAATCAGGTTACCTTCATTCTGCAGTAACACCACTGTAACAAATCAAAATGTTGCTGATTGGTGTTAATGACGTGGCTTCTGATAGTTTTGTTTATAAAAGAAAAATCTTTGAAAATACTGGAAAAAAAGGTTCAATTTGTTCAAAAAATACTGGCCACCAAACTACACCTTTTCTTTAAATGAAATCCAGTAAAATATCCATAAAATAGCAGTATATCCATAAGATATGTAATGTCTACACTATTTTAACAATATTTCAGCCTGCAACAAACACCTTGATATTGTTTGAATGTCAGAATGTTACTGCACATAGAAGTGGTTGCAATTGGGTTTTTCATTGGTATATGACTGCTTTTACTTTTGTGGTGCTTTGTATATTATCTATATCAATTAATGAGATAGTCTTTTTTTAAAAATAACAGTGTTAGTGAAATCCATTCAGTGTGAATTATTCATCTCCACAGGATGTTTGAGGAAAAACAAGAAACATTGTCATAATTTATGTAAGAAAATAGCACTGTGGCTTTTGAGAATGATTAACCTGATTGAGTAGTTAAATGTGATGCAGTATATTTTGAGTTATAAAGGTCTGTTAGGCTGTTAAGACCTTCATTGGTCTTCTGCCTTGAGATACCCACTGCCAATAATAATTAAAGTCCAATGAAATACAGGAAATGGTATGTGCCAGTGAAATGAAAAACTGTTTGCTTATAAAGCTATTTCCTATATAAATTTAAATTTGTACTTTAAAATGAATAATGCAGAAGGTATATGAAATCTGTTTCAGCTTTTTTTATTCTTTACATGTCAAGAAAATGATGTTTATTTCAATTTTAATGCAGCCCAGGGTATTCCTTTAAAAGGGCTGCTTGCATTAAAATTGGCAATGCAGCTTAAGCCTCAGGCCAGGTCAGCATTTGGCTTGGAATTGTATAGATTTGTACCTCTTGACTGTCTGTTATCCGGATTAAATATGGTCTTGACTATTCTATATGTCATCATAAATAAAGTCAGTTTGTGAAAGGATGTCAAGGAGAGGGCACAGAAATAATCCTGGGGCACATACACAGCTCCATTAGTAGCTAAACACATGGCTAGATCAGCCATGTATTGAATGGAATAAGCTCCAGGAATTTAATTAAATTGCTCTACTATTGTACAAGGGCACATAGTGTTTAACATCTAGGATGCATAATGCTTATGCTCTCATTCCAATGGAAAGGTGCTGTTGTTAAGTCATTATTAACGCTTGACTTACAAAACATACGCAGTGTTCACTTATGATGTGCTAAAAACAGTATCTGTACTCATTAGTAAGTTACTTCAAAGATTCATTGTCCTTTGTAATAGAAATGGAAGTACAGATAATATGTTATCCTAGGCACTCAGGATTTGTTCATTCACTTTGGCAAAATAAATCCATTTATCAAGGATAGTTTTTGGCCGTAATGAAAATACTTTTACACTAATGGTTACTGACTTTTATAAACAACCAGGGAGATTGAAAACAAAGTCCTGCTTGTTCTCTGATTGTTCTGTCTTTTACTTGTGGGGTGTGGGCAAGGGATGGCAAGACTGATTTTGATTTAGAGACATACTGTTATCATATCTGCCTTTCTATTTTTGTCAATGTATTCTTGAAAAAAAAACAGCCAAATAAAGGCTTCAAACTTAAAAACTTAAAGTTTAAAATGAGAATTGACTTTGACATTTAAATAGAATCTTATGACTTCTGCATGCAATGAGAATGTTCTTTTGGCTTTATTAGTGTGTCAATAGTGCATATAATGAGAAAATGGAGGTTGATTTATTGCTCACTTTAAGTCATAAGCAGGTATTGCAAATGTGAGAAATGTGTTTATTCAGTTCAACAAAACTAGAAAAGAAAATGATACTGAAAAAGTAACTGGGGGAAAATTGCACTCTCAAGAAGCAAAGAATCAGGATTTTCTACAGTAAGATTGATGTCAAGTTTCTATATAAGGTTCTTCTGAACTGCTTTCTGTGTTTGATATTTCCACAAGTCCAAAAATGTAACAGTTTTTCTTTAGTCAGAAGGTGCAGGCATTATTGAGAAATTTATAACTTCCATAAATTTAAAATTATTATTAAATATCAGCTAAAGTAATCTTTAAAATGAAATTTTGATCACTGAAATGTCTTCTTTCTGCAGGATTTCAGTATTTCCTTGTGCTTTCAAGAGTTGAAACAGCAGAATGAGTAAATCAGACTCCAAAGTAGCTGAAGGGGGACTCAACGTCACTCTTACAATCCGCCTACTTATGCATGGAAAGGTACAGTGTCATCAACAACTAATAGTCATAAAAAGTTGAGAATGCATAATATTGGTATTGAGATAATTAAACTTGTCCTCTTAGCAAAGCAATTAAGGCTGTTAAAATCATATAGTTATAGATGTGGAGAAGTTGATAATGGAATGTAGCATTTATTTAGTATGTCTCATTTTATCCATGATGTACTGCAATAAATTTCTCATAAGCGGTTACCCCTGATGGTCAAGGAGTTTATACAGTAAATAGTTGAACAATATAGACCAGTGAGGGTTCCAAATTTGATCTTGGATCTCAACTAACTCAGGAATTATGGTACAACTACTGCTCCAGTGCCTTACTTTAGGAAGGAGAAAATCTGCAGCAGTTTTTACCCCTGCAGATAGCAATTATCTTTGCTGTTTGCTAGTCCCCTGGCACTATTCCTTTCTCTATTGAATTTTTGTATATGGATATTAGTGCCTCATGTTATCAGTCTCATTCTTTTCTCTTTCTTCCGCTGTTATTTTTTAATATCCTCACAGGAGAAGATCTCCTTTAGAAAGCCCTTCGCACAGATGGTCTGGGTCTCTTTAACTTCATGCTGCTCTGTGATGGAGGTATTGTTACCGGTCAAGCCATCTCATTTCTTTCCCTCTCATTTCCCAAAGTGTTCCATGACACAATGTTTTATATAGCAACACAGGTGACAGACTACATTGTTTGCTCTCAGTGGTAGAAAACAAGTTAAATGGTAGGCATTTCATGAACTTGAACCCACAACCATCTTCTTTCAAAGCAGGTGGCTATAAAATGTTCAGAAATGGTGCTTTTATTTTGCTGCACCTTCTCTGTTGGATGTTAAATCAAACCTGAGAAATTTAAAGGATGGGGAATAGTTGGGTGATGTTGTGCATTAATTATTTGAATGTGAAAGCGCAAAATGTATATGGCAATGAACAGACATTATAGCTTCTGATAGAAAGAAAACAGAATACCCAAGTAGATAATGTGGAAAAAGCTAGACAATGTTGAAGCTAAGATGAGGTAATTGCAATAAAAGCAGACAATTTCTCTATCTTTGATTGAACATAGGACCAGGCCCTTTGGCACCTCATGTCTTTGCTGAACACGATGCCAAATTAAACTAAATCTTTCTGCCTGTGCATGATCCATATCCCCCCATAATCATGTGTTGGCAGCTTCTTAAATTCCACTGTCATATCTGCTTCCACCACTGCCCTGGCTGCTCGTTCCAAGCACCTAACACTCACTGTAAAAAAAAAATTGCCCCACACATCACCGTAAAACTTTCCCCCCTTACATTAAATGCATGTCCTCTAGTACTGGACATTCTACCCTGGGAAAAAGGTTTTGATATTTCTACCCTATCTATGCCTCTCATAATTTTATAAACTTCTCCCAGCTCTCCCCTCAGCCTCCGACACTCCAGAGAAAACAACCCAAGTTTGTCCATCCTCTCCTATGGCTCACTCTAATCCTGGTAAACCTCTTCTGCATGCTTTCCAAAGCCTTCGCACCCTTCCTGTAATGGGCAACCAGAATTATGCACAATCCTCCAAGTGCTGCCAAACCAAAGTTTTATAAAGCTGCAACAAGACTTCCTTACTCTTGTACTCAGTACCTCGACAATGAAGACAAGCATGCCATACACTTTCTTTACCACCCTATCTATTTGCATGGCCACTTTTAGAGAGCTTTGGACTTGGACCCCAAGATCCCTCTGTACATGAATTCTGTTAAGGGTCCTGCCATTAACTGTGTATTTTCCCTTTACATTTGATCTTCCAAATTGCAACACCTCACACTTGGCCAGATTAAGTTCTATCTGCCTTTTCTCTGCCCATATCTGTAACTGATCCATATCCTGCTATATCCTTTGACAACCTTCTTCACTGTTCATTTCAATAATACTATCTTTAATTACAGATCAACCAATATTCATTAGTATTGGAAGAAAGGTTGCAGAATGAAGATTTCTTGGGTAGATTTGAAAATTTTAATCTGAAAAAATATGTTAATTGGACAGATTTTTGAAGTGATTCTCTTTTGTAGGTCAGAACATATATTTCAGTGTACACTTGGCTGAAATCTTCTATCAACTATTGAAAAATTAAATTCCCATGAAAATGTTGCTAATTACATAAAAACAAAATTTGCAGGTACTGGAAAACTGAAATGAATACAATAAATGCAGGAAATTCTTTGCAGATTAGGCAACAATGTTGGCGAGAGAAAAAAAATTCTTATTCGGTGCATTGAGGCAAATTAAGGAAAATTAGGAGAGTGAATGCTTTTTGTCTTGCTTGATATGGAGACCCAAGGTACCCTGCACAAAATGTCCCAAATCATTCGAGTGCACAGCGGCCTAGGAACATCGGTTTATGCTGAATGTCACGCTCATGGATTTTGACTTCGATATTGTCACATGATGCAAATGTTGTACCTGAGGAGCACTGCAGTCATGTAGGTTCTAAAGAAATAAAAGTGAATAAAAAGTTCCTCTTCATCCTTTCCTCCAACATTCTTGTGTAGAATCCATCAGTTCTTGACTGGTACTTCTCCCCCATCCCTGAAGATATTTTGCGCAGAACAGACAGACACCAACGCTATACTGGCTTCTGACAATTAAAATTAGGGTCCCGCAAGTCTAGACATTTTAGAAGCAATGTCCCCACAAGGTTAGGAAATTATATCTTGTTTTGTGCTGTGAATTTAGACCATTCATTCACTGATGCTTGTAGGACTGGCAAATTCCACTGTACAGATAATTGAGGCTTAAATCAAATAACAAAGATAAAGGTTGCTGGCTTTAATACACAGTATTTTCCATTGAAATAAAACATGGTGGTGGAACAGTCAGCAGATCAGGCAGCATCTTTGGAGAGAAAAACATTTAACATTTCAGGTTGAAATATTTGTCAGAACTGGGACAGAAATTTTAAAAAAACAAGTTAATTTTTTAAGTTGCAGTTTATGGGGAGAGATGGAGAGAACATAGGGGATATCACTGACGTGATGAAGCTGGGCATGCCTTGGGGAACTAACCTCGTTGGTGGATTAATGAAAGAAGTTATCAAGAGAAAACAAAAGAACCTGAAAGCAGTGAAATTCAGAGCTGTAGGGAATTTACAACAGGTTCAGCCTTGCTAGTGAAGAGAGATAAAATGAGCCAATGTTACAGATGGATGGTCCACAGCAGTAATGGCTAGTTCTGTTACAGGCCAGAGTGGGATGGAGAATTAGTGGCAGGCAACTGGAAACTTAGGGTTAGCCCAATGGATTTAACCCAAGTGCTCTGTAATGCCGTCCCCCAATCTGTGTTTAGTTTCCACAATGTAGAGAAGACCACAGTGTGAGTACTAAATGCAGTACACTGGACTGGAACTGCAAGAAATCGCTGCTTCATCTGGAAAGAATGTTTGGGTCTGTGGAAGGTGGGAAGGGAAGAGGTAAAATGTAAGGTGTTGTGTTTCTTGTGGTTGCATGTTAAAGTGTTGTTAAAGGGGAGTGTTAGTTTGCTCAGACAGGCAGCCACAAATTCCCAATCTGGAAGCAATAACACAATAAACAACTTAATATTGGAATCAGAAAAATAGATCCTCTCCGAGAAATTTGATCATGAAACACTGTTTTAGTACAAGGCAGTTGAAAATGTACTTTTCCTGGAATGACAGATGGTAGTGACTATTTGCAGATTGTCTTGTCTCACTCGGAGAAGTTCAGCTTGGCACTTGCCGGCAGGAGTTTTACTTGGGCATGAAAGGCACATCAAATGATCTCATTCACTGTGCAACACTCCTTTTGGAACATTGACAGGGAAATTAGAAAACTGGAGCATTGTTCTGAGGAACAACTATCATGAGTTACTTTTGAAAATCTTGGTTCTACTGGTACTTATTGGACTGGAACCCCACTAAGATAAGCCCCACAGACGCCTACCACCCCACACCACAGTGCTTACTGCCAACATCACCACTGTCCCATCGAACCACTTGACAATCTTAACCCCATAAATGCAATCAGCCAACCAATCACCAATCTGTAACTTATGTCCCTCCTCCAGATGTACTGATAGAATTCTCAATCTCTACCCATCATTCCCTTTCAATCCCAAGGTCCTGACCTTTTTATGGCTGAATGCCAGATACATATAAAATTGCTCATATTGATGACAGGTATGACAGAAGACAGGTTTGTTCCCAGCCTTGCCTTTTGTCAAGGGACCTCCGGACTAGGACCTTTGCACTATACCTCCTGAGACCTAGCTACCTGACGAGGGTGCAGGGGGCCAGTTAGATTGGTCCTCCACATCCAGCTCAAGTAAGAGAAGCTATCACAATGATCCCAGGCAGCAGGCCAGTTCCAGTATGATCTTGCCATCGTATGTTTCTCTGATGCCCAAG
>JARFYF010000084.1:50053747-50064240 GCA_030265395.1 Rhina ancylostomus | reverse complement strand
TGATAGCTGTTTTGTAAACAGTGCAAGAAGGGCATCTAATGGTAATGTGCTATGACTGCAAATGCTTCACGTTTGAAGACAGTCTCAGAGAGGTGCAGCAGAAATTCAAACCGATGATTATCTCATTATTACAAAACTAACAAGGCATCTGATTACTGTGTAAAATTATGATATTTGATTTCTGAAAGACATCATTTAGTAATGAAGATGTGGGAATATAACACCTCTGTATTGTCCAAATTAGTGATAATATGGGTTAACCCAAGTTAGTGATATGTTAACTTGTTAACCCATATTCATTAATTTAAATCATGGTGAGCTATAAATATTGAATGTGCCCACGCTAAATTCATCTGTAGGCAACAGTATAGTTCCATCAACAGATGTTTCTGCAATGCAGCTATACACAAAACAAAGGGAAGTTTAATCATGGCTATTTCATGTGCACCTCCAGAAACAATTTACATACTGCAAAAATCTAGACTTCAAAAAAAATATTTAATTTTCTACAAAAGTTCTGAGAAGTTCAAATTCATTTAAAATCAGAGAGTTAAAGACCACATTACAACGAATACCACGGTAAACCAGAATTATTACAATCAAGTTGAAAGAGCATTGCCCTGAGTTTCAGATATAAAATACTTAAAGTTACATTCAAGTTGATCTATGTACCCTGCAGAAAGCTGCAGCTCCTGATAATGCACTAAATCAAAAAACTCAAAGCTAAAATTTTCAGCTTTTTAAGTAGGTATTCTGAAGTATTCTGTAGGATCTCCATTATCAGCTTACAATATAACAAGGCACATTGTAGTATGCTTAGCATTGTGCGAGATTGTCTAATCATAAAAAGAAATAAGCTGCACCACGTAAGAGAACACACAAAGTGTCACAGTATGTTGCAGAGTTTATAACACAGATAAAGTCCAGCCTTCTTGGCTGAAACATGATTGTGTTGAGACAAGATGGTAGTCAAAGTGACAGAAAAATAATACACTAAAATTGAAAAATTCTCTTTTCAATAGTATATAATCTCTCATTTTTTGTTATCACAAATTCAGAAAAAAAGGAACAAAAACTGAAAAGTATGAATATTTATTAGCTGTGTCCTTATTAGCCACACTCCTTTATTTTCTGCTTAGTCCTATTTTGCAACAATAGTTGAATTACACCCAGTAAAATTAGCCCACAGCCAGCATGTTATGCCACCGGTAGAGCACTGTATGAAATGCTTCAGGTTCCCAAACTTATCAAGGTTATCTGTAATGGATACCACTCAGATTCAGCACAACACTACTATGAAAATAGATTTGCCAGCATTTTACATAACTGATATCCTCCATTACTGCTAACTTTGCTGATATTAGTGGTAATATAATTAGTTCTCTTAGTCTTGAGGTTATTTGATATTCCTTGACTTTTAAATTCACATCACAGAAACATATGCTGATTAATGTAATGGTATCTTAATATTCACTGTCAGGTCATAAAAATCAGGTATTCTTAACCGAATTTGAAAATAAAATATTGCACACATTGATTTTCAGTACTACAGCAGAGTGATTAAATTGGGTCATGGAGTCAAAAAGCACAGAAACAAGCTATTTGGCCCACTATACACATGTCCACTATCAAGAACTTATCTATTTTCCAGTACTTGGCCCGTAGCTTCCTATGCATTGGCGATTCAAGTATTCATCTTAATGATGTGAGTGAGTGTACCTGCATTCACCCCTCCTCAGGCAGTGCATTCCAGATTGCAACTAACCCCCGGGTAAAAAAATTCTTCCTCAGATCCCCTCTAAACTTGCTACCCTTCACCTTAAACCCATGCCTCTGGTCTTGGGCACCTCTTAATCTCCATCCTATCTACGCCCTCATAATTTTGTGTACTTCTATCATGTATCCAATCAGCCTCCTCCATTCCAAGGAAAACAAATCCAACCCATCCAGCCTCTCCTCATAAATGAAACATTCCACCCCAAGCAACATTTTGGTGAATCTCCCTCGCACCCTCTCCTATGCAATCACATCCCATCTATAATGTGGCAGCTGTACAGAGTAGTCCATTTGTGGCCTAACTAATGTTTTATAAATTTGCACCATAATCTCCCTATTCTTATATTTTATACTCTGGCTAATGAAGGCAAGTACCTTGTGTGCATTCTTCACGACATCATCCACCTGTGAGCTGCCATCTTCGTGGATCATTGGACTTATACATTAAGATCCCTCTGTTACTCAATACTGCCTAGAATCCTATGATTCACTGTGTATGTCTTATCTTATCGTCCTCCCAAAGCACATCACCTCATATTTATCAGGATTAAATTTCACCTGCCATTGATCTAGCCACCTTACTGACTGATATCATCCTGTAGCCTAAGAGTAACCTTAGGCTATCAACAACAGTACCAATTTTTGTGTCACCTGCAGACTTACTTATCATACCTCCTACATTCACTTCTATGTCATTAATGCACAGAACTGTCAAAGTCACAGCACCGATTCCTGTGGTACAATAATAGTCACAGGCTTCCTATTAGCAAGTCAATTTTGGAAACAATTTGCCAAATTTCCTTAGATACCATGCATTCTAATCTCTTGGAAAAGTTTCCTATGTGGGTTAATGTAACGAAACTGATATAAAGAAGAGAAAATTCACAGGTTTGACTTCCAAACACTTAACTGCACAATTCCAACTTCTGTTTGTCCTGAATTTTTGGCAATTCAAAAAGTAACTCCCCAATACTTTATCTAAATTAACAGTTTGAGTCGCAGCAAAAATCAACAGAACAAAATAGTATTCTAAGAGTTTATTCTTAGCTTCTACATTAGTACTTTCCAGCAGGAAATGCACCAAATGATTGGTATAGCTACATTGGCTGAGCTGAGAGGTATAAATATCAAATGATCTGGTTGAATGGTGAGTTTCTAAATCAGAATCTGTGCATTTTGCCTGATTATAAATAAATAATTGTACTAGAGTTGAATTCATCTGAGACTGAAACAAGCAGCCAGAGTTAAAATTGAGGTATAAAATGGCAGAGATACTGAGGAGGGTTAGTGGCTTAAAAACTGAATTCTTACAACCTTAAGAAAAGTAAATCTGCAAGATGAAGTAGCCAAAATATGAAGTCAATTGACATTTTTGATTTGATACAAATCACAAATGGAAAAAAGTAAAGTATCAACCCTCAATCATATCACATCTTCTCCATATAATGCTGAAGACAGCAGGAAAAATCAACATATCAAAAAGAATGAGAAGGATGAAAAAGAATCTGCATTTTCTATGCAGAATCATAGGACATTTCAAACTGCTTCAGTGAATTCCATTATTTGAAGTGCATGTTCAGCTGGAAATGCTGAGTGGATGATCTATCTCAGCTTTCTCCATCACAGAAGCTACACTCTCAATTCAATACCACATGATATAAAGAAATGGCTGCAGGGACTGGATACGACAAAGGCTATAGAACCAGATAAGATCCTAGGTGTAGTATTGAAGACCTACACTTAAGACACTGCTGCAACTGTAGCCAAGCTGTTTTACTAACTCCAACAGTTATATCTGAATGATAATGCAGAAATGTCCTGCTCACAAAAAGTAGCAAGTAACATTCACATCAAAGAAATGTCAGACAATGACATCTCATCGCCAACAAGTGAAAGACAAATCATCTACCTTCGACATTCAATGAAACACCATTATCAAGTTCCCTTTCAACAACAGTTTGGTGTCACCACTGGCCAGAATAAGAAAATTATTATTTTGAAAAAGCACAAATTAAAGATAAGCTAACCAAAAATATTAGTACAAAATATAAATAAAATATTGTATGATGTGGAAAGTATCTGAGTTGAAGATCTAGAATTTTCAAATGTATTAAAAGTCTGTTAATTACGGATGAACAATGTACAGAGGTGGTTTGATTTAGGTCACAATTGTCATGACCAATGAGATTTCATAGGTTGAATTTGCCAATAAATTAGAAAGAGGATATAAAATCAGCATCTTTTGAGACATACAGAGATAAATAAAGGTACATACTGCATTTAAATATGAAACAGTAAGCATTCAATTTATATTGCAATCACTAACATTTATATCTAAATGTATTTTGCAAAGTACTTCACATGGAAAAGTGGTGGACAGAATTGAGAAAGCTTATCATAAGACACAGCATGAATGTTGGTTTTGTGAAGGCTTTTGGAATCACACTGTAAAGCAGGAAATCAAAAAAGTCTGTAAAGCCAGTAGTGACACAGACACATAACAGAATAGTGAAACTATATAGAATCACCAATAGCAAGATAACACATGAAAACCTATTTACTACAGAAACCAACTTGTGAAATAAAGTCAATCCATTCACAATCTTGCTGTGTGACCAGATAATAATGAATAGAAAATGAACAGATTACTTATTTCAAAGTATTGCACTTTCACATTTAAACCTCTGTCCAACATCGTAAATTTACAAAATACTGCAAAAACTATGTATTTCCTACCAATCAGGCATTTAATCATAATTGTGTTGTTACATTCCCAATGCAAAATTTATTTGTATTCACTTACATTTGTTCATCAATTTCTTCTATCTGTCTATCTAAACGAACTTCTTCATCATCTTCTGCTACAATTGCTTCTGAAACCTTTGGGTTGAAAATAAATCAGTGGTAAATAAAGTTGGATAAATATTCATTACAAAAGCAGTGGTTTTAAATCTGTTTAATAAATGAACAAATTCTCATTGGTGCCAAGCAGATAATCAGTTATAGCCTCTTCTCAAAATCCCTGCCAGTATTGAAGCTAGATTTCACCCAACCAATCTGCTTCCATTTCAGATGAAGAGGCACTGAAGACATGATGCTGTAGGCCACATCAACATCCCAGCTGCAACACTGAAACTTTTGCTCTGGGATTATCTGCATCTCCACAAAAGCACATTCTGTATAGCTGCAACACAGGTACTTTCCCAACAAATGTGGATTAATCCCCAACTGCGTACAGATTATTAACTAAATGGAGAGAGACTGCACCTGAGTAAAGTTCTGAAGGATCTAAGTGTTCTCCTGCAAGAATCACAAAAAGTTAATAGGCAGATTCAACAAGTAGTTAAGAAGGTAAACAGCATGTTGACATTTATTGAAAAAAGGTTGGAGTTTAAGAATAGGAAGGCTTTGTTACAGTTGTACAGAGTGTCAGCTAGGCAACAACTGATGCCTTTACCTAAACAAAAAGCATATGGTAGCATTGGAAGCAAACAAAGGAGATTCACCTGGCTAATCTTTAGGAAGAGAGAGTTGTCCTTTCAAGAAACAATAGAGAGTTTGGGTCTGCATTCCTCAGAGTTTAGGAGAATGAGGGACGAACTTAGTCAAGCATGCAAAATCCCAAGGTGCTTGACAGAGTAGATGTTGAGTTATTTTCACTAGTGGAATAGGCACGAAGGAGGGGACCTAGCTGCAAAGTGAGGGGTCAGTCATTTAAAATTGAGGTGTGTAGAAATTTCTTCTCTCTGAGGGGAGTGAATCTTTAGCATCCTCAGGGGCAGAGAACTCCAGAGGCCAGATCATTAGTTATGTTTAAGGTGGTGATAAATAAATATTTGAAAGATTGAGAAATTATGGGAAACTGGCAACAAGAGGAGTTGAGGCCAACATAGATCAACCATGATCAGAGCAAAGGGCTTGAGGAGCCTAGTGGCTTACTCCTGCTCCTATTTTCTTGTGATACTGTGCCTACAAAGAGAAGGACAAATAAAATATAGCCAATTATGACTCCATCAGCCTACTCTCAAGGCAAAGTGCTTTCAAACTATTTATTTAGAATTTTCCCAAGGAAATAAGCTGCTCTTGTCTACCAGAATTATTATTAATTGCTGTTTTCATCTGGGAAAGTTTGAGGTAATGAGAAAGCCAGACGTCATGAACAGAAAGAACCTGTTACCCTTAGCAGAGAAAACAGTAAATGGAAAGCACAAATTTAAGTTGATTGGTTTCAGGGTGAGACAGGAATTGGGGAAATCTTCTGTCACCCAATGATGAATGGGAGCCATGAGCCAATAAAGGATGGCGGAGGCAAAATTGATTACAAAGTAAGACTATGGACTAAGAGTTGGGCAGTGAGGTTAATTCAGATAATGCATTCTTGGCCTGCATGAACATCATGGGCTAATAGGAAGGCGAGAAGTGTCGTCAAGGATGTCTGCCAGCCTGGCAATTCCTTTTACTCTCTTCTATCTTCTGGGTGAAGATATAGGAACTTAAAAGTCTAAATGACCAGACTCAAGAACATCTTCTTCCCCACTGCTATTTGACTTCTGAACCAATCACCTCTTTCACATCCCCTTCCCTTGGGTACTGCCACATTCTCAGACTCTTAATTCTACCTCTCACAGTTTTTCCATTATTGTCACTTTTGTATTTCGTTTTGCACTACTTCAGATTGCATTACTATCTTTGCACTATTCTGTTGTTTTGTGCTCGTTGCAGTAGTTATTGTTGTATTTGGTACCATGTATACTGTTTACTCTGTGTGCTTCACACGAGTAAGGAATTTCATTGCACCCTGGTGTACGTGACAATAAACAGATCTGAATCTGAAATCATCTCCATCCATGCCATAAATTTCCATGATCTGTAACACCATTATTTTTTTTAATATATATTTTCAGTCTATTTCTCCTTACTCTCTTCTTTCCATGCACATCTTTCTTTTCTTCCCCTATACATTTTGCTCATTTGTATTTCCCTTGACAATTCCATTTCTTTCAGCACTTAATATTCATGTCACACTCTACTCTGATGTATTTACTTATTGGTTCTACTTCAGCTCCTTCCTTTCCATTCATTTACACCATCTCTTCTGGACAAACCTTTCCTTCCATCTGTCAATTCTTTCCCTCGTGTCTCACAGTTTTCTCTTTGATTTGGGGCTTTGCCCTTTGTCTCACCCTGCTCAGTGTCTCCTGTTCCTTGCACTCTTTCATTCTTCTTCATTCCCACCCAAGTTCCTCTGACTGTTTTCTCTTCCTCCTCTTTCCAGATGTGGATGTACAAACACCAACTATAATAGCTCCCTCTCTTATTTTATAATTTTCCCTGTGTCCTTTTCTGGCTTTTTCATTTTCTCACTCTTTTTGCTTTCTCCTTTTCTACTGATTACCTTTTCAGTTTTCACTTGTTCATTTCCATTTCTTTTGAGATGTGCCATATGTTCATTGCCATTATGCCTGTGCTTTAATGATATATTTTATTCTTATTTAGTTCACATATTGTTGATAACCAGGAAAAAGTGATCTGACATTAGTAAAAGTACGTCTCTTGTGATTTCTAAATAAAAATTCTTTTTCCTCTATGCCTCACCTCTTCCATGCTCCCCTTTGCTTATCCGATTTCCCTCTCTGTTTCTGCAGGGAGGTTTGACATACCTAAAGAGAGTCCTGAAAAGTTGATCTGTTGGATCCAGGGCTATATTCTGTGTCATTTAACTCCAGACCCCAGTACAGCCTTGGTCTGAACAGGGACCAAGTAGCTGAATTCTAGAAGTGAGATGAGAGTGATTACCCTTGACATTAAGGCAACATTTTATTGAGTATGTCATCAAGATGCCTTGATAAAACTGAAGTCAATGGGTACCAAAGAGAAAACACCCCTGTAACTGAAGTCATACCTTGCTCAAAGGAAGATTGTTGTGATTGTTTATGTCAATTATCCCAGCCCCAGGCCAATAGTGCAAGTTCCTCAAGGCCAACCCTCTTCAGCTGCTTTATCACCTGGCAAAACCACAAATTCTACCACCTAGAAAGATAAGGGCAGCAGGACACCACCACCTGTAGATTCCCATCCAAGTCAGGTGCAACCCTGACATTAAGATATGTCGATGATCTTTCATTGATGCTGGGTCTAAATTCTGGAGCTTCCTCCCCAATAGTGCTGTGGGAGTATCATCACCAGAAGGACTTGCAGCAGTTGAAGAAAGCTGCACACTGCCATCTTCTCAAGGGCAATTAAGAATGGCTATAAATGCTGGCATTGCCAACGGTGCCCAGATCTGGAAAATGTTTAAAAAATATCTGGGAGCCCAGTGCAGATGCATTGTTTCAGGAGTGCTCATCCAGGTTTTGAAACAGTATAGCTATAATAATAAAGCATTGATTACCTTATTTACAGTTTTCTAAAATATGACTGCAAATCATACTTCGTATTCTTAAAATGACTCACCGTATTAACCTGTCTGATTTCTTTCTGAAATTCTTCCCATTCTTTATCCATTTGATCTTTTGGTGGGTCTACCTTCCGCACCTGTAGTATCAGGTGATAGTGAGAAAAGTGATAAGCAGTTGTCAGAAACTTAGCAGTTCTATGTTGCCCTCTCCAGCAGAAATTTAACAGTTTAAATTTTAAATTAAAAGTAAAAAAAAACTAAACCTTATCAAACTGAAACTTCCAAAAATAGGTACTGAACAAAGACATGTGCAATTAAAAATAGCATCAGCTTTGGAGAATAATATATATTTTCTATACTGTACTTGCCATTGCATCCTTTACTGGATCGTCGAAGAATCCTTCTGGCAAAGCTTCAGCAGTATTCTCTTTCCTGAAGCAACAATATAGTTCTGACCATGTTTTGGAACAATTAATTATCGACAATTTAATTCACATAGTTTAACAATGACATGAACTTTTCAGTCAGCCAGAATGAATGCAATTTTCCATCTTGAAAAAGTACTTTAGTATTCTAAGTATCAATATTATAGTCTTTAAATGAACACAAATTCCTCCCTTTAAAAATTAGACCTTTCACTTTTTGTTAAGCTTTCACAAGAAATATACCATTAGATTTATAGCAATTCAAGGTGAAAACCCACAACCAGCTGCTCAACATCTAAACAAAAAATGCAGAACTCTTCAACTGCAACCACATTTTGAGAATAACTTTCTTTAAAAAAAGTGTCATTAAGTTTACTCCCTTTTTATTGTTTTTAACATATACACTGTTACATAAAGTGCCAATAATAATTAGAAAAATAGGATTAATTGATTTTCTGCAATCAAGTATTTGTTTATAGAAAAATAATTAAAACAAATGAATAATTAAAATGAAATAGACTTTTTTCCAGAAATGTAGTAGCATTTAAAATCATAAGCACCTATTACATGTGCTGCAACTACTACACTTGCTCTGTAATTAGTTCATAATTACCACATCAGAATTTCACCTTTCCACAGTCTTGTCTGGTTGTTCTGGTTTTTGGACAGATCCAGAATGAGAAACAGTAGAAGGTGTTAGACTGCTATCAAAAAAGTCTGGAGAGGGGGGTGGAAAAGAAACAAGTCAGAAATCAAAAACAGTGTCCCTGATTCTAAATTCCCTAATTTTACCTTTCTTCCCAAGCTTTGAACTTTTTCTTCACTTACACACCAGAATATTTTTAACTAAGACAATTTACCTGTTTAATCTCCTTCAGCATCATTATGCAACTGCACAAAAGAAATACAAATTGTGAGTACTTAGCTTTCTGTCTGGGGGTTTGTGTCAGGATGGAGCAATAGATCACTCTGGAGATGTTTTTATATCTCCCGCAACCATGGATGTACTACCAGTCTCTGAGACATGTACATGTGAATGTTACATTATACAGGGGAGGTGACATTTGTGGTAGTGTCTGGGAATTTGCGAGGAAGTCTGAGAAAGCCCTGACAATGACCTCTGCATTTAGGAGCATTTTGCTTCAATTTTTTTTTCTGACAAGATAAAAACTAATAAATTTTCAGGTAATGAGAGATTATCATTCCTAGAGATTGGAGCTCACCCTTTTTTGGTGTACCAAATGTGTGCTGAATGAAGTGCTGATAACCAGTTGGGAGATATGGGAAAAAAAAGAAAATTGGGTAATTGGGAAAGAACACACAAAAATTTGCCTTGATGGGTTTCACTTTGTTACACGTGTAAAAACTTTATCCAGGTGGTACCCAATGGCACCTGTTACACCATTGCTGCAATGAAGGATGGGAAGGCTGTCATAGCTTTAAAGGATTTCTCTCCAGAGCAGCCATGGAACAGCAGCTGAAAAGGGATAAATCATGGAGACGGGGTGGGAGGGAACGGGACACACTTCTGCAGATCATCCAGCCAACCCTTTTTCCTCCCCCACTCCCTGCATTTGTCTGCATGGATCCAAATCCCGTGTTAGCCCCTTGCCATATAGATCAGACCATTGGAGATGGCAGTATACAACTTTGTTGTGCATCATATAGAAAGACTTACAGTGAGGAACCTACTTGAAATATGGTGAGCAATAATAGGTGAGGCTGGCGTATGTAAGGAGGAGTAGACTGATGTAACAATGAGGAACCTTTAACTCATATCTCATTGCCCATCTGCTACAAGGTGTGTACTTTTATTTTCTTGTGACTGATATGTTGAAATTGTACCTTTAAAATTCATTTACTGCACCAAAAAAAATGCATTAAAGAGTGAAATT
>JARFYF010000084.1:49975102-49985273 GCA_030265395.1 Rhina ancylostomus | reverse complement strand
GTGAACTCAATCATGTTGTGATCACTGCCTCCTCAGGGGTCCTTCACCTTAAGCTCTCTAATCACCTCGGGTTCATTACACAATACCCAATCCAGTACACCTAATCCCCTAGTGGGCTCAACAACAAGCTGTTCTAAAAAGCCATCTCGTATACATTCTACAAATTCTCTCTCTTGAGATCAAGTACCAACCTGATTTTCCCAATCCACTCGCATGTTAAAATCCCCCACGATTATCATAACATTGCCCTTCTGACAAGCCTTTTCTGTTTCCTGATGTAATTTGTAGTCCTCATCACGGCAGCTGTTTGGCGGCCTGTATATAACTGCCATCAGGGTCCTTTTACCCTTGCAATTTCTTAACTCAACCCATTGAAGATTCTACACCTTCTGATCCTATGTCACCTCTTTCTAATGATTTAATATTATTTCTTACCAGTAAAGCCACACCACCCCCTCTGCTTACCTGCCTATCCTTCCGATACACCGTGTATCCTTGGATGTTCAGCTCCCAAAAACATCCATCCTTTATCCACGTCTCAGTGACAGCCACAACATCATACTTGCCAATTTGTAGCTGTATTTCAAGATTATCCACCTTATTTCTTATGCTGGATGCATTTAAGTATAATGCTTTAAGTCCAGTATTTGGTACTTTTTGCTTTGATTGCACTGCAACTCTATTGCACTGCAACTCATCCCACCGGTTGCAAATTTGCCCCATCACCTGCCTGTCCTCTTTACTGCACACTATCTTTGATTTTTTACTGTTTTCCCCTTCCTCAGCCCTATCACTCTGGTTCCCATCCCCCTGCCAAATTAGTTTAAACCTTCCCTATCAGCTCTATTAAACCTGTCCGCTAGGATATTGGTCCCCTTCGGGTTCGGGTGTAACCCATTCTTTTTGTGCAGGTCATACAGAGTTTTTGTACAGAGACATGAGGTCTCCCGTTCCATGCCTAGTTGGGTCTCTGGCTTCTAGGCCTGGCATTATTACCACTGGCCAGTAATTAACTTTATTGTTATGAAGTAGAAGTATTACTTTTGTGTGCATTTTGCATCAAGTTAAACAGGCATTGGATAATCACGCATTACAATCTGCGAGTTGTTGGCAATGCTATTCAATTTTGGTCCCTGAAATGAATTTGAAAGCATTACAAATCTATTTATATTCAATCCTTCTCTTTGTCCCAAATTTCTCATATTAAACGTTAAATCCTTCATTTCCCTAATCCCACATGATCAAGAGGCTAGAATTTTGCACCAGTCTTGAAAAATTCAGGACCTTTAGCAGAAGGGGAAACATCCATGCAGGCATCATTTCCACCCCCCCCCCAGTGAACTGCGATATTATGTTTTGATATCACTCCATTGCATACTTTGTATCTGCTTGTGTTACTCAGCTGTGTGATTTTCTGTTAACAGTTCTCCATGTTTAGTTTGGATCTGATGATGTACATCCTTAATTTCTCCTTGATCAAATTCCTACAGAAGTCTTGATTTCTCCTTGACAGAGTTCTTATGAAACTTATAATAATTATCTATTTGTGATATCACTTCATAACTTTAAACTGGTCTTTCAAATTGTCTTTTAACCTTTCTCTTTTGAAAGATCAGGGAATTCAGAGCTGTGGGTAACTGACACAAAAGAGGAATTAAGGTTTGGGGCAGATTAGCCCAATTTGTCAAAAAATATCTATTTCTTTTGTAAATCCCTCTGGTGATCTGGATTCCACAATCTACTGGGTTGTGGAATCCCACTAGTTACACCAGTCTGAAAAAGACTCGTTTATTCTGGATCCCTGTCTTCAATTTGATTACTAGTCTTCAATCCATTTTGAAACACTTCCCCCAATTCTGTGAGCTCTCACCTGGTGCAGTAGCTTTTTAAGTGGCACCATTCTGAATGACTTCAGGAAATCTAAATATACTGCATCTACAGGTTCCTTTCTATCAATCCTGCTTGTTATATCTCTGAGGAACTCTTATCAAATTTGTTAAACATGATTTCCCTTTCACAAAAACATGTTGACTTGGTTTGATTGTATTAAGCTTCTCTAAAAGACTAGCTATTTCCTCTTTTATTGTAGATTCCAGCACCTTCCCCGCAACAGATGTTAAGCTAACTTACCTACAGTTTCCTACTTTTTGTCTCCCTCCATTCTTGAAATATCATATTCATGGCTTTTCAGTCTTCTGGTACCTTCCTGGAACCCAGTGAGTTTTGGCTTGACTGTCTCTGTAGCCACTTTCTTTAAAACTATTGGATGCAGGCCACCAGGTTCTGGTGATTTGTCTATCTTTAGTTCCATTGTTTTTTCCAATGCTTTGTCCCTCATTATGGATTGTTGCAAGTTCTTCTTTCCTATTTAAAACCTCCTATCTGTTATTTGTGGAAGGATTGTAGAGTCCTCTATCATGAAGACTGATATCAAGTAATTATTTAAATTATCTGTCTTTTCCTTTGTTTCCCGTTATTATTCCCAGTCTCACTTTCCAGGGGTCCCGCAGCTACCTTAGTTATCCTCTCCCTTTTTAAATTTTCATATAAATTCTTGCTATTTGTTTTGATTTTACTTGCCAGTTTATTCTCATAATCAATTTTCTCCCACTTCATTAATTTGTTAATCCTCCACTACTGTTTTCTGATAAATTCCCAATACTCTATCTTTTGCCACTTCTTATACTTCAGTTTTTGATTTAATATTTTTCTTAACTTTCTTTGTTAACCATGAATGGCTCATCTTTCTCATTGAATTCCTGTTTCTGATTGGAATACATTTCTGCTGAGCATTGTGAACCAGCTGATTAAGTCTCTGCTGTTGCTCATCTACTGATCTTTCCTTGAGCCAATGTTTTCAGTCCATTCCGGACAACTCTTCCTTCATACCTTTATAATTTCCCTCATTTAAATTGAGATACTGGTTTTGGACCTGAGGTGTTCACCCTCAAGATGTATCTGGAATTCTACCATGTTATGATTACTACTCCATAGAGGATACTTAACAATATCTCTTATTTATCCAAATTAATTACACTTGACAAAATCTGAAATAACCTGTTCCCAGGTAGATTCCATAAAATATTTCTGTAAGAACCAATTCGCTGATGTACTCTACAGATTCCTCTTTAATGGTCCACTTGCCAATTTGATTAGTCCAATCAATATGTAGATTAAAATGGATAGTTGCCTTCCTACATGTCATTAATGTTTCCCCTTTTGTGCTATGTCTTATGTCCTGCTATGAGGCAAGATCTTGGGAGCCTGTCTGACTTCTTTCTCCTGCTTTCCTCATTTCAATAATGTTTCTTTCATTTTTTTTATCATTCTTTTTTTAACTCACTAATCATTTGCTTCACAAATAGAAGGTAATCCCATGACTGACATTGTTATCTCTGTTACCAACCACTGGAATGATAAGTTGTTACACAATATAGTTGCAGATATCAGAGTTGAAATGATGATAAGAAATCAAATATGATCAGCTCAAGTAAGAAACGTTCTTTGTTTGACCAGCTTATAGTTTAAAAACATTCTTTTGGTGGTGGGAGAGATGAATTTTGCAACATTATTCATGTTGAAATTGAATATTTCTATGCAAGTATAGTACTATGTTATGTCAAAATGAAGGTTCTTCTGATATGTTTCATAAAATACCTTTCCCTCTGAATCAGAACTTATAGTTTACTGTACCAACATGGCACTTTTATTTTGTTCATAACCTATCTATTTCTGAATGAGGTAGTCAATGAAGACTGCGGGTTTGTGTCATGGATATATGTCCATTAAGAACTTGATAATACCAATCCAAACTAATGTCATCCTGTGACCTATTTTGTTCTAATTGCGTTCTTTCTTGTATAATTTATATTTAATTTGTGTTTTACTTGTGAATGTTGTGTATCCGTTGCTTTGTGCCTGTGGTGCTGCAAGTAAGTTTTTCATTGCACCTGTGAATACATGTACTTGTGCCAATGACAGTAAATTCGACTTTGACTTTGACCTTTATTTCCCAGCTATTAAAACACAGAATGATTATCCACTTCACTGCCCAACCACTTGTCTCATAGTTTTTAATAAGAAAGAACAATAACAGGAGGTCAAATTTTACATAATAGACCTGCTCTTTTTCATAATCCTGATATATTAATTATATGTAGTATTACTTTGCTTAGGTGGAGTTTTATTTCATTTTGTTGATTTTAATTTGACAATGATTTCCTTTGAATAATGAAACAAAATTTGATTAAACCAAAATCAAAAGTAATAACATTTTTACAGCTTACATATTTGTCAGCCAGGTGACTGAAACATACTAATAGAACTACATTAAATG
This sequence comes from Rhina ancylostomus, assembly GCA_030265395.1. NCBI lineage: Eukaryota > Metazoa > Chordata > Chondrichthyes > Rhinopristiformes > Rhinidae > Rhina > Rhina ancylostomus. The sequence continues at coordinate 49,980,937 of JARFYF010000084.1, read as the reverse complement.
CATAAATAAAATTGACTTGGCTTGAATCTGATGTCTGTTTTTTTTCTTTTACTTTTAGGTTATTTGGAGCCACGTAACTTACCCAGTGGTGGACTTTACCCCTTCGTTCACAGTCTTTTTTGTGACGTTGGTTCTCAATGTCAGAATGTATCAGTCGCAGAAGCAGGGGACACTGCTCAAAAATCCAGGTACAATGTGCCAAAGTGTTGTCTTTGCCATAAAGATACATAAGGCTAGATATTAAGGGGTGAAATGGGGATGGAGTTTGGCTTTGAAGCTGGGAAAAGTGCATCGTAGTAGGGGCACATTGTTCCATTCTGAAATTTATTCAATTGAATCAGTGGAATATATTTCCTAGGCAGAGTATAATGGACTGCCTCCACTGTATAGTGTGATTAATACTACTGATGGATGACTGCCAGTCAATTATGATCATTACTTTTCAAACCAAAGTAAATCACCCCATGTTTTTCTACATTACATTCTGTTTTTCTTTTCATTTTCTTTTTGGGTTGGGGGTGCGGGTTGTATGTGGGCACCATCAGAAAAGACAGCACCATTACTCATCCCTAACCTACCTTGAGAAAGTAGTGGTGAGCTCCCCACCTGAACCACTGCAGTCCACTGTCATCTGCTTGCCACTCATTTAACCTTACATCCCTTCACAGGTGCTTTAAGTTCTCCTCACTTTTCCATTTTGCTTTCTATTATCAGCAAACTTGGAAATGTTACATTTTGTTCTTTCATTGAAGTCCTCACTTGAGCTGACTGCAGCTGAAATTGTGGGTGACACTGCCAGCCACACCATTCCTTACCTTTGCCAACTGCAGGTCATTCACCACACATCCTGGCATGAAGCAAATCATGACCTGCCCACTTCCATCTGGTTCCCCATCTCCTTCCCTTTATTCCATGGTCTATTGTCCTCTCCTATTGGAGTTCTTCTTTTTCAGCCCTTTGCATCTTCTACCTATGACCTCCCACCTTCTCATATCACTCCCTTTCATCCCCCCTCACTCACCCACCTACCTTTCCTCTCTCACCTGAACTCGCCTATCACCTGCCAGCTTGTGCTCCTCCCCCTCTCCTGATCTTTTTAGTTTGGCTTCTGCCCTATTCCTTTCCAGTCCCGATGAAGGGTCTTGACCTGAAACGTTGGCTGTTTATTTCCTTTGGTAGATGCTGCCCGACCTGCTGAGTTCCTCCAGCATTTTGTGTGTGTTGAAGCAAACCTTCAAGTTTCTTTCAATGTCAACCATCTGAAGTGATGGCTAGATTTGTCTTCATCTTCACTCTATTCTCACTCATCTACCCTCATCTGGCCAGGTTAGAGATCATAACGTTCCGAAAGGAGAAAAGCACTTGGAGGGCAATGGTGGAATGAATAAGAGATGTTATTTCCATCAATGGGACTGGTAAATCAGAAGAGATTGACAGATGAAGAGAAAGTGAGATGTGAACTGGAAGATTACATTGAAAAATACCCTTGTGTTTTATGGTTTCTGCCTGCTATAGATTTAGTAATACTATTTGCTCTGCTGAGGCAAGATAATTCAAACATGCTCATTACTTGCTGGTTAGTTCTTGCTATTTCCCATTGCATTTCTCATATTCCTGCAAGAAAACAAGCTGTGCATTAGTGAGTGTTGTGCATTGCATTTGGGAGATGCACCTGTTGGTATCAAATAGTTTGCATTGTGCATGCCTGCTGTGAGATATGGGTGTGAGACTTATGGAAATGATAGGCATGTGAGGGTGTGGTGAAACATATGCCAGATATGAGTTCTGATTAGTAGAATATGTTGCTAAGTAGTGATGCAGGTGTGGTGAATGGAAGATTTTGAACTTAGTGGAATTTGGTATTTTAAAATGCATTTATTGTGCTTACCTTTGAGTTAATGAAACTGCTTCGGCCAGTACAAGCAAGTCACAGAATAACATAATGGTTACAGTACAGAATGAGGCAAGTCAGCTTGTTGAGTCAGTATCAGTTGTATATAAGAGTAATCCAGCTGATTTTTTCCCCTGGCCTCTCCCTGTAACTTCACAAACTCTTTCCTTACAAGCACTTTTCCAACTCCCTTTTGAATATCACATTTTAATCTGTCTCCATTATTACTGTGATTGTGTTTTCCAGACCACAACTAATTGCTGCATAAAGATATTTTTCATTGTGTCACTTTTTGTAAATGTTTTGGTCCTTGGTGACAGATCCTTGATGCTTTACTCTGAGCTACCTCCTCCCATTGCCACCTTGAATGTGTGTTCAGAGTGGCTGTACGTGTACTGTGAGGACATGGCATCTATTCTCCTGAAACAAGACTGTCAATGGAGTTAGGCTCAGAGTTAAGTGGCACCTCCAAGGTACACCTTTACTGATGTCCTGGGTGATCTCCCAGGTCAGCTCAGATCTCCAGAACACCTACAGCAGTTTTTGCAGCCACCTAATGTACCTCCCTTTTAGGAGGCTGAGATAAAGTATTGCAGACTAGCTTTAACAAGCCACTCATGAACGTGGACTTCCTGAGAGGCGATGAGCCAATGAACATTGTTTCTTAGTGCACAGTGACATCAAAAGTCTTGATTTTGTGGGGAAAATATTGGTGAAACATCTAGGATTACCATGTTTACCTGACAGCAACTTCCCAATGCAGATGTAAAATAGAAATCTGGAAGCTGCTGTCAGCTGGGTGATGTCAGGCTGCCAACTCTGCTCCTAGGTCTGATTCCTCAAGGAGTTTAATACATGAGTAGGTACTTGGGGAAATTACCCTGAAGTTGCATTTCACATTCTCCATAGAACACTGCCATGAGTAAAAGGAACCACATCTGGATTTCACCACTTTTTTGATTGGAAGGAAATTGCTACAAAACTCTGGGTACCATTTTCATATAAAAAGACTTGCAGATTGGCACTTTTTATCCATGCAAGATTTTTTTAATAAGCACTTCAAAATCCAAATTAACAATTTATTTGGAATATTTACATGTCTTTGAAAGTGTTTGGGACTGCTTATAGACTTACTAATTTTTTTTAGTTTCCTAGATATTTTGGCTTAATTAAGTCTTTTGCTTTTAGTTGTTCCTGAACGTTTCCAAATGTCTCAGAAACATTCAGAAACCTTTGTTTTGACATTTCCAACTAAGTTATGACTCAGCCAGTTGACATAGGTAGACATTGATTTGTGCGGTACGATATTTTAGTGGACCCTATTGAAAATCAATTTTGGGAGGAACTTGCTAAAATCATTTAATCTCTGAGGATTTAACAGTGCACTTGTCATACAACTGTTAGCATTAATGTTGCCTGAAGAAATTGGGTCATTCTTTTTTCCTTTGGAAAATCATGGCTACTCTCATGTAACTACATTTTCATGGTGATCCTGTCTCACTAAAGGTTGGAACTCTACCGTCATTTTTTAAAAAAAGATTCATTTAAGAAATGTTGGCTTTGCGGGCTGAGCCAGCATTTGATTGCTCATCCCTAACTGTCCTTGAAAAGGTGGTGGTGAGCTACCTTCTTGAACCACTGCAGTAGTTGAGATGAAGGTATACCCACAATGCTAAACAAAGCTTATGAAATTAAATCTTCAACACCACTTGTAATCCAAACACTTTGATATTAAAAACTAGTAATTTGGTTACTTTTTGTATTTGCCTGTTAGTCTTTAGTGAACTGTGTACAAGGGCATACAAATTGAATTTTGAGAAACATATATCAGTGGCCTCTGTTTCCGACCCTGCCGGAGCAGTACTTGTACTTCCTTGCAAATGTAAAGTTTTCTCAGTAGTTTAGTGATTGAAATTACTCTACTAAAATGTTATATTATTTTAAAACTGAAGTTAAGTATTCCTGAAGTCATTTTGAATTTTAGCAAACCTGGAGGTTTCCTTTATCCATAATATTCTGTTCCTTTCCAAGTGATATAGAAGGAAGCCATTTGACCCATTGAGTTTATGGTGGCACTCATAGCAACCCTGCTTCCACACTTACCTCCATGTAACCCATTCTATCTCACATACCCTGATTCTTCAACCACGCCTCCTACACAAGGCGTAAGTTGCATTAACTAATTAATCCTCTGACCTGAACGTCTTTGTGATGTGGGATGAAATTAGAGCAGCCAGAGGAAATTCATGTGGTTATAGGCAGAATGTTCAAACTCCACACAGATAGCGCTGGAGGCAGCAACACGACCCACTGCATCACTGTGCCATCCTTTCAATGCACACTATTGTCTGTGGGATTCTGGTGCCCATTTCCAATCAATGGTAGTGAATGGTAATACTAAAAATTTCATTCTGATTTTTTTTTCAGTTGTTAGTCCTTCAAGGAGAAATAACAATACTGTATGTGCTGGAAATCTGAAATAAAAACAAAAACATGCTTGAAGCACAAAGCTTCAATGACCTGCCAAGTGTTTCCTGTATTTTTTGTTTTTATATCAAACAGTAATGTTAGATTGTAGCTGCATTTCTGTAACCTCCCCATGGAAATCAGCATTTTTATCACAGATTTCTATACACAAAGGCTGGAAGTGCAAAGGAGTCACTTGAATAATCCTTTTATATAAAAAGAACACTGATACTACAGTGGTTTATGGAATGGCCATGAATTTACAAATACTCACCTTCGTCAACTATCTTGCTCTGTCTGAAGCACCAAACAGATATGAGTAAAAGCTCCATTTGGACTGAAGAAGTTCAAGAAGACAATTTATCACCAACATCTCAAGGGCATGTCAGTTTGGGGATGTCAGTGATGCTCTCATTCTGTAACATGATTTATTTAAAAAAACACATAAAATTCCTTGTTATATGCAACCTATTTATTTCATACAATTTTTTGTTGTGTCCTACAATTCACTAAAATTGATGCTTTACCATAACAGTAATCTTGGATGTTTGAAAAGAGTCATGGAGTACGGCTGCACAGAAAGAAGCTATTCAGCCCTTTGATTAATAGCTACATATGTTTAGCTTTGTGTTATTTACTACTGAACATCTCAGTAACCTTCAATTTGTCACAGGTCATCACTGAGCCTCACAGAAGATAATGGGTCCAATTTGCTGTCAATAGTAGAAGAACTTGGAAAGGAAATCAACGTAACCATGCAGCAAGCATTCAGCTTACAAAACAAAATGAACAAATTGTTCGGACAGTCAGGTAACATGGCAACAACAATGTGAAATATTCTGACTAGTATACTTAACAATGACTAACCCAAAGGACTTCTCACTTCTGTTGATATTTTGACAAGTGCCACCCTGAGTAATGCCAGTACTAATAAAAAGAAACACTCTGATCAGGTGCGCACAACTGAGGTTTGCTTAGAGGTTTTGATTTGGGGCACTTATATTTTTTAGAAACTGATACAGTGGGATAAGGGGGAACTGGATTGCTTTGCTTCAGGGATGTATTTCACAGGTAAGAGAAGAATCATCCTGAAGACTGGTTGTCCTAGTGAAGAAAAGGTCAGACTGGGTCAGGATGTACAAAACATGGTGGGCTGGGGATTGCTCATTAAACTCTGTGCATCACCAGAGATGAAAACAATAAGTGTTGAATGTACACAGTTAGTGAGTCAGTATCTGTGGAGAAGGTAACAAATAATCTGCTGGAGGAACGTAGTAGGTTGAGCAGCATCTGTGAGAGGAAAGGAATTGTGGACATTCTGGGTTGAAACCATGTATCAGCTGAGACTGAGACAACAGTAGCACAGCGGTTAGCGCAACACTATTGCAGCGCCAGTGATCGGGGTTCGATTCCCGTTGCTGGCTGTAAGGAGTTTGTACGTTCTCCCGTGTCTGCGTGGGTTTCCTCTGGGTGCTCTG
>JARFYF010000084.1:49922603-49936057 GCA_030265395.1 Rhina ancylostomus | reverse complement strand
CATACCAGGAATTACTCTGGTGAACCTTCACTGCACTGCCTCTATGTGAAGTCTATCTTTTCCTAGGTAAGGAGACTAAAATTGCACAGCACTCAAAGCCTTGTATATTTGCAGCAACCTATCCTTGGGTCCTGTGCTTAAAACCTTTTGCATTAAGGCCAACATACCATTTGCCTTCTTAACTGCTTGCTGCAGCAGCATGTTTGCTTTCTGTACCTGATGTACGAGGACATCCATTGTACAACAATATTTCCCAATCTATCACCATCTAAATAATGTTCTGCCTTTCTGTTTTACTTTCCAAAATGGATGACTTCACTGTATTTGCAAATATCTGCCGACTCACTCGACTTGTCTAAATTGCCTTGAAGCCTCCCTACATCCCAGTCACAACTGAAATTCCCATCAGTTTCTTGTCACTAATGAACTTAGAAATATTATATTTGGTTCCTATTCCAAAATATTGATACAGTATATATTTCAAATAGCTGGGATCCATGCTCTGATTCCTGCAGTACCACTGTATATTATCCCAAGAAAATTCTCTTTATTCCTAGTATGTATCCTATCTGAAAACCATCCAGGATTATTACAATACTGGCTGAAGTGAATATAGGACAGGATGTAAAACTGGCATTCCATACAATGCCATTGGTTTCCTACTCAATGAGTTTAAGATTATTCATGAACTAGCAGACAAACAATGGGTAGGTGAGCAAGATCTCGGTGCTAGCTATTGTTGAACTGATCAGTAGTGGATAATAATCTGTGGAAGCCCAAGAATTTTTCTCTTTTCTTAAGCATCGGCAATGATTCCCATGTTCATTTTGGCAGGGTGGAGCAAGAGTAAATCTCTGATAATCTTGCACTCTCAGGACTTTAGTGGTGTTGCAGATTTCTCGGATATTGTATATTACTCTGATTAATACTCAAATAGACTCTTAAATACCAGTTTTTACATGTTACACAGTCGTATAATTCCCCAGAGAATCTGTGAAGTTTAAAGGGAACATAGGAAAGAGGCCCAGGTAAATTTAAAAAGAGCTCTGGAAACAGAACCAGGTGAATTTAAAGGAAGCACTAGAAACAGACCTTAGTAAGTTTAAAGGTAGTTTTGCAGACAAAAACTGGGTATATTTAAAGGGAATGTGGGAAACAGGATGAAGGTGTGATAATATGGGCACTAGAACTCTCACACCTGGTGAGTCAGATGCTGGACTATCGGGATTTCCAACCAGCTGGATGGCAGATAATTGGTGTTATCAAAAGCCAACCACAGTCAAACCAGTATCATAAACTGCAACATGACATCCCAAATATTACGCCTAATGCCTTAGGTCATGAAGACAAACATATCATATGTCTTTATCACTACCCAAACCACCTGCGTTACCACTTGCTTATGAGAGCACACAAAGACACACAGAGTCAACGTGAATGGAAACTGTTGAAGGCTGAACTCTTGAGGGACAGTGTGGGGGGAAAAGATTGGCAGACCTTGTGACCTTAAATAGGTAGTAAATATCAAGTGGTGGATCAGACAATTGGACCCTTTAATTGAGGCTCCACAATTGTTATGTCAGAAATGCCTTTAACCTATGTTGAAGAACTTTGTATTGACATGATATATAAAGTAGTTTTTAAAAATGTCTGTGTTTCTGACTTATATTCTTTTTAGATCTTGACCCAAAATGAAAGCGTCACATGCAAAGATATTGTCTTGAAGATTAAAGATGTTCTCAATCTTCCAGAGGAGCCATTTTTAAATGATTTAACATCTATGACCTGTGGGCAGCAGTTCAGCGATTCCTGGAACATAACTGAATATTTTCCATCTACAAAGAGATATATAGAGGCTGTGAGTTGCCATTTATACAGACAATACTGAAAATAAGCAATATCTGTTATCTGAGTGGTTTGAAATTTCCTTAGTGTGCGATACCTGTTTTTTTTTATTGCAGCATGCATTCATAAACACTAACTGTATCCATTGCCATTTTAAAATGCGAGAACTAGCTTTAGAAAATAAATTTTTAAGTGATCACATTTCCTATCTATAGTTTAGTATCATTGAAGGCTGTTTGCTGTTAGAATTGACTTATCATTTTCGATGCATTTTGGGTTATCTGTTGGTATTTTGTTATGGTTGTGTAAAGAAGCCATATACTGCTCTTTGCACTAATGGAGCACAAGTTCACAAAGAATGTCAAATTTCCACTTTGCTGCTGTACCTTAAAAAATAAAAGGCAATTTTGGACAACCTTCTGGAGATGATCGTCCATAAGAAAAATGACATTTATTTTTATTAAAATTAATAAAGATCTTCCTCTTGGTAAATCATACTGAAGGAAGGTGATAATTTTGAAAACTGGAAACTGTAGAGCAGTCACTTAGTCACTGGAGTAGTAATGCTGAGACCTGGATTAAAGACCCAGAACCAGGAGTTCAAAGTTATCATGGTAGTCGAGGAATTTAATTTCAGTTAATTTTATTGAACCTGAAATTTAAAGTAACTGGTATAGTTCATGATAACCTTTAAAGTCATAGAGTAGTACAGCATGAAAACAGGCCCTTCTGCCCAATCTGTCCATGCCAACCATGGTGCGAGTCCCATTTGCCCATGATTGGCCCATATCCCTCTAAACCTCTCCTTTCCATGTACTTACATCCAAATGTCTTTTAAATGTTGTTATTGCACCTGCCTCAACCACCTTGCTTGGCAGCTCATTCCCATTCTATATACACAGCACCTTCTGTGAGAGGAAGTTGCCCCTCAGGTCCCTTTTAAATCTTTCACCTCTCACCTTAAACCTATGCCCTCTAGTTTTTAGTTCTCCTTCCCCGGGAAAAAGACTATGTATGTTCACCTTATCTATACTCCTCATGATTTTATACACCTCCATAAGGTCACCACTCATTCTCCTACTGTCCAAGGAATAAAGACCTAGCCTACCCAACCTCTCCCTATAACTTAGTCCCTCAAGCCCCAGCAGCATCCTCGTAAATCTTCTCTGCACGCTTTCCAGGTTAATGATGTCTTTTCTATAACAGGGTGATGAAAACTGTACACAATACTACAAATAGGTCTCACCAACATCTTGTACAACTGCAACATAACGTCCCAGCTCCTATACTCAATGCCCTGACTGATGAAGGCCAGTGTGTCACATGCTCTCTTCACCACCCTGTCTACCTGTAATGCCACTTTTTGCAAACTATGTACATGCACTCCTAGGTCCCTCTGTTCCACATCACTCCCCAGGGCCTGACCATTCACTGTATAAGTCCTACCATGGTTTGACTTCCCAAAACTTGCAACATTTCATATTTACTGTATAAGTACCCGATTCTGTAAAAATTGACTTGGTTCACTCACGTCTTTTAGGGAAGAGACTACACCATCTTTAACTTCCCTAGCTTATCTGTGGCACCAAACCAACAGAAATGTGGTTGGCTCTTACATGTCCTCTGAAATGACCTAGTAAGCCACAGTCTTTCCGAACTGCGAAATCAAAATGTAATAAAAGTCAACACAAGGACTCCAGTGGTTTTAGAAGGCATGAATTACAGTGGAATGTACATGGTCCAGCTAACAATCCCCATGTCCCAGGAGAGAATAAAGAAATTTCTGAAACAATTGGAAGGCTGAAAAAACATATTTATAAGCATAACTATTCTGAAAATGTAAAAAATCAGAAGTTTATATTAGCCGTGACTCCAAATTTATCTGTTATTTTAGTGGAACAGTTGGGATCAATATCTCCTATTAATGTTAATATAGAATTACTTATCTTTTAAAGGATGAGCAGGCAACATACCGGTAAATCACTTGGGCATTCTCTCAATTGCTACTACATCCTTTCTGTAGGGTGATAAGCAAAACTGCACAAAGTACTCCAAATGTGGTCTCACTAAAACTTTTTACAGCTCCAACATGACTTTTCAACACTTAAATTCAATGCCATGACCAATGAGGCAAGCATGCCATGTCTTCTTTATCACCCTACCCACCTGTGTTGCCACTTGTGTTTCACTTTGTTTAAATAATTTGCTTTACCTTTTTCATTTTAAAATGGATAACATCACATTTTCCCACAATGTATTCCATTTGCCAACTTCTTCCCAATTCACCTATCCATATTCCTTTGCAAGCTCTTTGTGTCCTTCTCGCATACTGCTAACCCAACCATATTTGTACCATCAGCAAATGAGGCCACAATATACCCACTCTGTTTATCTGATTGGTTGATAAAGAATACAAGTGACTGGGGCCCCAGCACTGAACACTGGCACCCAACTAACAGCTGGAGATGTAAAGTATAATAATGATGTATCATTGGATAATCGAGAGTTGCCTCCACCCACATTCAGAAAAAAATATTGGCTGTAGGCCAAATGTATAGAGTTTAAACTTTTAAAAGTATTCTGAAGCATTGTGAAACTTTGAAAACTTCTTAAAATTATTTAAACATGTTTAAATGTGATCAAACACATAACATGCTTTTAAGGAGTACTTAAAAAAGATGCAGAGTTTAAAAAATAGTTTTAAGGTGGTAAGCCATGGGAAACCATTCACAAATTAACAAATTACTTAAAATCTGAAACTCTCTTTCAGTAGTCTTAGCCTTCCATGGGAATGCATTCCTTCCGACTCTTCTGACCACGTTCCGAATCTTTGGGTGTGTTACTGGGCAATTAGTACATGCTCTCACCTCCTTGTCACTCCATGCTGATTTTAACATTGAAGCACTGCATCAGAATCTCAAATACTGTCTTTAGGATTTCTATGTTCTAGTAGAACATGCATGTGTAGGAATATTCTAATGTCAGTTTTGGGGATCATTGATGGTAACAAATTGTAGTTTTATCATTATTTATCATTTTATCCTGTCACAAATGGGCCACTGCTATTACTCAAGTGTGCATTCCTGTCAGTGACCTGGTTCTGTTTCTTTAACTTCATTTATTGCAGATGGTGACTCATGTGTACCCAGAAATACCAGTCTCAGTTGCAGATATGTACAAAGGATGGTGGGAAGTATATGCAGAATATGACTCCCTCAAGAAGTTTCAAACAGAGTTCTTCATTAGTTTCACAGAAAATATGACTATGACTTCAGAGTTGTGGCAAAACTTTGAATTCAACACTTTTCAGCAGCATCTCTTGTGGAACTTGTAAGTACAGTTCAAGCATCCTGGAATTCAATCTTTGTTTTCCATGTCTTACACTGTGATTCCTTTAGTAAATAGTTTTACCTATCTTCCAGTAGGATTATTAAGGGAGATTGGTGGACTTCTAGAGTTCCATAACCTGCATTCTCTTGGTGTTGATGTTTGCAGGATTCATTCAGATTAATTAATAATTACCTTACTCTCTCCACCAATTATTCTCCACCCACTTATCCTTTCCCTGATGGTATTGATTATCTGAAGTACATTTCCTGGGTTCCCATCACTTTCAATTACCTTGTATAAGTAGCTGTCTTCCATGTTTGAGCCCAGATTGTACATCCCAATGTACACGGAGGAGTCTCATTCTTCCTTCACCTTATCATTACAAATCTGGATTTGCTGTAGAGATTGCTGAAAAATAATCAGATTTTCTTGACGTAAGAGTGCTGTTCTAATATCGTGTAGTAACTGGGATTAGATAAATCAGACAAACCTAGGGCTGACCTGCTCCTTGGATAAACTAACAATCAACTGTGCATAATTTAAGAAGGCAGGCTGAAGTGTGACAAGTTTCCCAAATCTCTTAAAAATATTGCATTTTAGAATATTTGTATTTTAAAATGATTGAGTTTTTTGAGGAGGTGACAAAGATGATTCATGAGAGGAGGGCAGTGGATGTTGTATGCATAGACTTTACTAAAGTTTTCAACAAGGTCCCTCATGGTAGGCTCCTCCAGAACATTGAGGCACATGGGATCTGTGGAAACTTGGTAGATTGGATGAAATTTGGCTTGGCCATGGAAGACAGAGGGTAGTGGTGAAGGGGTGTTATTCTGATTGGAGTTTTGTGACCAGTGGTGTTCCACAGTGCTGGGACCTCTGTTGTTTGTGATAGACATAAATGCGCAAATTTTTAGATGAAAATTGAGCTGGGCTGATTAGTAAGTTTGCAGCCAACACAGAAATTGGCAGAGTTGTGGATAGTGAGGAAGTTGTCAAAGGATATAGTAGGATTTTGATCAGTTGGAAATATGAGTGGAGAAATGGCAGATGGATATTCATCCAGACAAGTGTGAGGTATCATACTTTGGGAAGTCAAATGTAAGAGAAAAGTACACAGTAAATGGCAAGACCCTGAGCAGCATTGATAAACAGAGTGATCTTGGGGTGCAAGTCTGTAGCTCCCTGAAAGTGGCAACGCAGGTAACATACAGCATACTTGCCTTCATCAGTCAGGGCATTGAATACAGAAGTTTTGAAGTCATGTTGCAGCTGTATAAAACTTTGGTTAGGCCACATTTGGAATATTGTGTGCAGTTCTAGTCGCCACACTATAGGAGGAATGTGCAGGCTTTGGAGAGGGTGCAAAAGAGGTTCCTTAGGATGTTGCTTGGATTTGAGAGTATTAGCTATAGGGAGAGGTTGGACAAACTTGGATTACCTTCTCTGTAGTGTCAGAGGCTGAAGGCTGGCCTGATGGAGGTACATAAAATTATGAGAGTCGTAGATTGGGGCAGAGTCTTTTACTTAGGATGGAAATGTCAAATACTAGGGGGCATAGCTTTAAGGTGAGTGGGGAAGTGGGGTATGTATAAAGGAGATTTACAAGGTGAGGTTTTTTTGAAAACAGATAGAGGTGGATGCCTGGAATGCACTGCCAGGGGAAGTGGTGGAAGCAGATATGATAACAATGTTTAAGAGGCATTTAGGCAGAGACATGAACTCTCAAGTTATGGGAGGGGGAATATAGATCATGTTCAGACTGATGGGTAGTTTAAATTGGCATCATGGCCAACACAGACGTGGTGGTCCGAAGGGCCTTTTCCTTTGCTGTACTAATGCATGTTCCATATTCTATGTGAGAGATCTAACCAATAAAGAAAAAAAATCCCACAAGGTAAGTCAGGGTGAGGGAAGACATCTGTCCTGGGACACTTTAGTATGCTTCCTAATGGTCACCCATGTGTAGCATCAGAAAATGCTGTATTGCAATCTGCCTAGCTGGCAATACAGGCCTGTGAAGGCTTACATGGAGGAAACAAAAATAAGTGAAGGGTTGTTGATTCAGTACTTACAACTGCTGAGATTTTCTTCATTGGAATATTATATTTATATGAAATGTGTAAACTATAACTAGTGACTTTCCTGTCAATATAATTGGGAGTTCCTTCATGCAGTTAGTACATACAATCAGACCAAATACATAATAGGAAGGCCATTTGATCTGTTTTGTTTTAATAATTCATCTATGACATTTGGTGATTGAACAAAATTTGTCCATATGTTGATGTGAAATAAACTTCATCTTCAGTGGACCCTGAAACCTGAGCACTACCTACCAACCATGGCTGACCCAAGTATTTTTACTAAAAAAGATGTAATTATAATTTTTATTTTCCTGACCTCTAATAATGATATAATTTATTACAGGGCCTTTGATATATTTGATGTACAAGGTTCTGTTTTGGAGAGAAGTGATTCCTGGCCAGGCATAGAGAAGTATATTAGAGGCATTTGCTGGGTGATCGAAAACTCAAATCGACAACTTGCAGGAAATGGTAAGAAAACAGAAAGCAAATTTAGAATTTGAAGATCATTTTTAGCTTATGAGTTTTAGTAAATTTTCAGACATTAAAAGGGGAAGCTTGAAAAGGGTAGGTGAGAGAAAGATGCATTAAACTAAAAATGATTGTCATCCCTCTAGATTACAGTTTAAAAAATGTTTGTCTTTTAAGGATTAGACTTCATTTAACAACATGTGGGCATTCACTCAATTCCTGTCTGAAATAAGTTAATAAAGATGACTAGCTTAATATATAAAGAAATAAGTGTATGTTTCAGCAGTACTACCTTTTGGGAAATACCACCTATTAGGAAAAAGTGTTAATACATAATGTATGATCATTAGGAACAAAATGGAGATCAAATTTTGCAGGCAGTTAAAGAATGATGCATTAAGAGAAAATTATGCTGAAAGGATATAATGTGATGGAAGTAATTTATTCATATAAATGGCCAGAATTGAGTTGGTGAGAAATGCCCTGTTTTGCACATTTTTTCCAGTTTAAGTCCCATTCATTGTAAATTTGGACCGGCTTTTTCCTATCACGATTTGCCCAAATACTGGTGACATTCCCTTGTCATATTCTACACATGTAATGATGTTTATGATGTATGTTTTTGAATTATTGACAGAAATTGGATCAAAAAGGCATAAGTTATGAACTTCTTTTGTTAACATTGTTAACTAGGGAGTACATGATTCAAAAAGTCAGGTATCACATATGAATTAAAGGTTTTCACCAACTCCCCAACACCAATTGTAATATGCTGCCTTTTGTTGCAATGGGCCTGATCAGAACACTCCTGGAGGACTTCCCATTAAACTGTGTCTTTTAACCCCTCCCTACTCTGTCTTTATTCTTCACCCTCATCCCACCACCCCCATACCGTCATTTTTCTTCTTGTCTATTTTCTGTCTTCTTTTGCCCCTTGCTTCATCTTCTTGGCAGCCTGTGCAGCTGGAACAAAGAGATCACTCTAACAATGTTGATCTGCTCCCCAGTGGGTAGCACATAAATGAAATGGCTGGTGTGAGCAGCTGCTGACTGTGAACATGCAAGTCACTTCTGATTTTTTTTAAGTGGGAGAAAATCACAATGATGATTTCTTGAAGCAAGGATATTGCAATTTAACAATTATTTTGGTTGCATGCCATTTGGCATTAGGGAAAAACATAGTGCCTATTTAATGCACCAATAATGGGTAAAATCCATTTTCTAGATATGTTTGCTAGTATTGTTCAATCAGTTTGTGTTTCTGTCTGTAGTTTTTCCTTCTCTGAAATGAATTATAGGTAAAATCATGACCAAGTGGAGCCTTAGTTTTTTTTTTCTGCACACTTTCAGGTATAAATTATAATATATGTTCTTAAACTATAAGATTTACAGATTCATAAAGAATTAAATTAAGTAGTGAAAGACAAAGAGAGGCAAAGAAATACTGAATTTTGAAGGTAAAAATGAGGAAAATGTATTAAAATTGCAAAAATGAATCCAAAAACTCGTGAAACTTGTTTGGCACAGCTTTGTGGGCCGTAGGGCCTGAATTGTGCTGTAGTTTTTGTATGAAAAGAAGTTATCACATACTTGAGTGAGAGTCAGCAGTTTAAGTTGATCCTTGGAGATACAAAAATTGTAGATGCTGGAATCTGGAGAAAAAAAAACTGTTGGAGGATTGAGCAGCATCTGTGAAAGCAAAGTGATAGTTGACATTTCAAGTCAAGACCCTGTATCAGGACTAAGTGTTTAGAGGGGATATAGCCAGTATAATGATGTGAGAGGGAGGTGTGAGGCAGGGACTAGAAGGTGATAGGAACCAGGTGAGGAGGGAGATGATGGGCAGATGGAATCAGGTGGGGGGGAGGAGTGGGTGGAGTGGAGCTGGGAGACAGCAGCTTATGAGTGATAGGTAGAGACAGATAAGGAGAGAGAAAAAATATCTGTCAGCCTCTACAGCTTAGTAAATTGATCCTTACTAGGCTGGAGAGATTCAGCATATTTGGATCAACAATTATCTCTCAAATATTAATGGATAATTGCATAGTTAAGCGTAAATTTTCTCTGCTGTGTTCTAGAGGCAATTAGTGTAAACATTCAGAAAGTTCTTAAAAATCACAGAGAACTATTGTGGGAAAACTGTCATGTGTGAGAAACAGAAGGGTGGTGTAACTAGACATGTAAGCTGTAGAAATTTACAACTCATACATACTGTTATCTCCTCTTCACTTGGTTTTACTGGCCTCTTTGAGCATTAATACTAATATACATCATGACTCCATCAGGCTTTTCAGGACTGTTTGTTTGTAGTCTTTGACCTTTTTACACAGATGCTGCTTGACCTTCTAAGTGTTTCTACCATATTCTGTTTATATTTCTGATTTCCAGCATCTGCAATTTTTGGACTTTCATTGGCATAAAACCTAGGTAGGAAGTGGATAATAAGTAAAACCTGATAAGAACAGTCTACTGTTAACTGGACCAAATAACACAAATTTGGTCTAGTTAACAGTAGACTGCTATTATCATATAACACACAGAGCAATCTAAATGCCTTGTTGATTTAGAAAGTTGGAATCATTGTTGCTTTTGTTAATTTTCAACTTCATGATATTGGGAAGCTTTCTTTGCCCAATAAATTAGATTCAAATAAGATCTGATCCATGGCCAGTGTTTTGGCCACCATACCATAGACCCACATTTACAAATAAATTGGCACTTGGCAACGTGTAGACCCTTGAGTAAAAGGTTAATGCTGACATGGCAGTTTGCTTTGGTGCTAAGCTAAAGAATGAACTCCACATTATTTAAATGAATTTGGGTATCTTTTTGTAAACAATATCTTTTTCTATTTTCAAAAATGTTATTTTCTTGTTCCCTACTGTTAATTTTCCAGGATTGACGTGTGACAAGGGGGAAATCAACTGGAGAAATCTGTTTAATGAGACTCTGATATTTATACAGAATGCCCAGAATGATAAAGACACATGGGAGAAGTGGTAAGTTATGGCACAGGGAATGATACATTTGCAGCATAGAGTCACACAGCACGGAAAAAGGCCCTTTGGCCCAACTGGTCCATGCTGGCCAAGATGACCATCTAAGTATATTGCACTTTCTTTGTCACCATCAGATTGCCCCATTAACGCATCCCCACAGCCCAAGGCTCACCCTATTTTAATATTCCCCTTGTCCTGTCCTTCTGTCCACCCCAGCTTCTCTGCAACTTAACTTAAAACTAACTTTTTTTCTCTCTTTTCTAGCTCTAATGAAGGCCTTTGACCTGAAACTTTACATTATTTATCTTACTCCAATTGCTGCCTGACCTGCTGCATGTCTCCAGTATTTTCAGGTTTTGTTTCAGATTTCCAGCATCTACAGTTCCCTAATTTTCAACCTGAAACATTTATTTTTTTTCTCTGCCTCCACTGATGTTGCCTGCCCTGTCTTCTCTTTCTCCATTCTTTCTTGAAAAGACATTACAATTTGTAGGAACTTTTGGAACATGGATATAATCTTCCAAAATTCTCTAATGCATGCACTGAATCATGGGAGATTTATGGTACTATGTTTAAGTTTTGAAACTGTGGGACTAAGATCAGATTACAAAGGATTGGAAAGCTGCAAATATACACTGCCATTCAAGAAAGGAGGGAGTGTAAAAACAAGGTACTATATGCCAGTTATCTAGCAACTATTGTCAAGAATATGCAAAATTATTAATGAAGTAGTGGAAGTAGAAAATCATAATATGATGAGGTAGAATCAGCATAATTTTATTAAAGGGAAATTGTGTTTGACTGATTTGGGATTCTTTGGGGATGTAACCAGGGGCTCATGAAAGTGATGGTACTATATTAGCATGGATAGAAGATTGGTTAACTGACAGAAAGAAAGTCAAAATAAAGAGGCTATTCTTAGGTTGGCAAGCTGCAACAAGTAGGGTTTCACAGGAATCATTCCTGAGCTGTAAGCTATTTGCAACTAGTGTTAAGAATTTGGATGAATGCATTGTACCTAACACTGAATATTACAAAAAAAGGTGGTAGGTAAGTTGTGAACAGCATTTACAAAAGGATATTGACCAGCTAACTGAGGATTCAAAAAGATGGCAAATGGAATATAATGTAGGGAATGTCACTTTGGTTGAAGAATAGAAAACAAAGAGAGAATTTAAGGAAGAAATTGGGAGGGCAAAAGGGGACCATGAAATGAATTTGACTAATAGAATTGGTGACACAGATGGATAGGGTAGGAAAGAAGGCATTTGATACACTTGCCTTCATAAGCCATGGCATTGAGTCTAAGGGTTGCGACGTCATGTTGCAGGTATACAAAATATTGGTTAGACTACATTTGGAGTACTGTGTACAGTATTAATTGCCACCCTACAGAAGGATGTGGTAGCATTAGAGAGAGTGCGGAACAGTTTTACTGGAATGGAGGATGATGATATGTGGAGAGATTGTATCAGCTGGGTTTGTTCTCATTGGAACTTAGGACGCTCAGGGGTGACCCTACAGAAGTTTATAAAATTATGAGGGGCATAGATAGGATAGTCAGAGTCTTTTTTTTCCAGGGCAGGGAGTCTAAAACTAGAAACCACAGGTTTTAAGGTGAGAAGGGAGAAGTTTTAAGGAGATTTGAGGGTAAGTCTTTCAGACAGAGGGTGGTGGTTATCTGGAATGAGCTGCCACAACAGATGGTAGAGACAAATGCAATTACAATGTCCAAAGGAATTTGGACGGGTATTTATACAGGAAAGGTACAGAGGGATCTGGACCTAATGCAAATGAATGGGATTAGCATTGACAGGCACCATGGTCAGCATGGTGGGCTGAAAAGACCCATTTCTGAGCTGTATGACTCCATGATTCTAAAGCACTCTTTAAATGAAGTGAGACTTATAAATTCTGGTGTTCTGTGGTAAATGCTGGTGTTCTGTGAGTTCTCAAGGTCCTCATGAGAAACAAAATGTAGCATTCAGGAATAGCAAGTAATTAGAAAGGCAAATAAAGTCATAAACAGAAAATGCTGGAAATACTCAGTGGTAAATAGATTGTTGGCCATCAATACAAGAGTAGAGAAATCTTGTTACATCGCCACAGGTGTTTGCGACACACCTGGAATAGGCATACTATATGATTTTTGACTCACTTAAGACAACACCTTCACCTAGTGAATTTTCCCTTATGAGAAAGGTTGAATTTATCCTTTTTGCAGTTCAACAGAATGAGAGGTGATTATATTAAAGGCATATATTTCTTTGTGTGGGAGATTCTGGGAGGATATTTCTCTTGTTGGGGAAATCTAGAACAAGGGGGCAAAGACTCAGGGTAAAGGATCATCCGTTTAAGAGGGATGAGAATCTTTGGATTCTCTACCCAGGTGGTGTGAGACTGAATCATTAAGCAGACTCAAAGGTGAGAAACATAGATGGGATTTTGGAGTACAGAGGAATCGCCAGCCGTGAGGATCAGATAGGAAGGTAAGGTTCTGATGTTAGTTTGTAATATGGTCCATTATAGAGGATGACACAGGAATTATTAATCTATATTTTAAGAAGACACTGTAGAGGCTAGCTACACTGAATAAAGACACGAGACACTTGTTTGGAGTCCACGAGTCGAATGAATGACTGGGGTGTGCTGCCCCTTTAATAAACACAGTTCCCGCACTGATGTCACGCGCAGGTCACGTGACCTTCCCGCGTGCTGGCTCCAC
>JARFYF010000084.1:49864146-49875062 GCA_030265395.1 Rhina ancylostomus | reverse complement strand
GGCTTTTGTGCTGGGGTTGTTGGTCTGGTAGCAGACACTGATGTTAGTTTGATTATCCTCGGAGGATTCTGTGGAAACAACATTGGTGGTACTTTCAAATGCTTTGAGGTGCCTGTTGTAGGTAAGTTCAAGTCTCAGAAGCATAAAAGTAGGCAGGGATCATTGTTTTCTGGTAGAGCTTGAACTTTGTGCCAAATCTGATGCCTCAATCTTCAAACACCCTTTTCCTCAATCAACCAATATACACACTAATGTATCTTAGGCAATTGTGAATTTCATCATTGATGTCTGCCTTTGCTGAGAGGTGGCGTCCAGGATCACGATAATACTCAACCTAAAAGGATGATAGCTTGCCTCACAAGACCTTTTTGAACAAGGTCACCTACAATGCTCCCATGACTGGTTATGTTAGACAGTAAAATACCAAAGGTAGACATTGTAACAGGGTTAACATGCATGGAGAATAGATAGTCAGTCCTGGTTATTCAGACATCTCTGAGAGCCTAATCTTTTGGTTAAAAAGTTACCGAGGCAAGAGGCAAAAATGGGATGTTTATGGTCAGCAATTATCAGCTGCTCTGTGCCTTCACCAGCTTACCCATTGGAAAGCTGAGATGTGTCCAATTGGGAAATTGAGTAGTCAGTGAGAAATCCTCACCAAGCTGAGAGTCTTTTATTTGGGTTTGAAAAAGAGATGAATAAACACCTTAATTTTACATTAATTTGACCTGCACATGACAAACTGTTGAAAAGTAGAAGTAGAGCCATTTGTTCCACATTTCCAAGTGTTCTATGCCACCTGTTCTTCTCAGCTTTGTTTCATCTCAAATACAGTTTTTTTTATATAAAGTCAGAGGTGGTTTTTCAGCCAGGGGCCTCCCTCTCTGTAGTTCATTTTCAAAAATTTTATATCACCCTCACCTGTCAATGACCTTTAATCCATGTCCTCTGGTAACCCACACTCTAGCCAGAGGAATCTTTTCTTCTTGAGACTAATTTGATTGAATCTTCCTGAGTCTCCTCTTCTCTACTCTGGCGGAAAGAAAAACCTCAGCTTCTCCGGTCTCCTGAGACAGACCATTCTGGTAATATAGAGTCGTAAACCAATATGGCACAGAGACAGGCCCTTCAGCTCAACTTGTCCATGCTGATTCAGGTACATTACTTAGCTTGTCCCATTTGCCTCATATCCCTCTACACCATTTCTATCCATGAACTTGTCTAAATCTCTTTTAAACATTGTAATTGTACCCACCTCTACCACTTCCTCTAGCAACTCATTCCCATTTTCCAAGGTCTTGCCATTCCAAAATGGATACTATTTTGAACTTTGTCACAGGAAGAAATAACCAGGTTGGACACCATCTATAAATTCACCTATGACACCACAGGTGTTGGTAGAATCTCAGATGGTGACATGGAGACATACAGGAGTGAGAGAGACCAGCTGGTTGAGTGGTGTCGCAACAACAACCTTGCACTCAAAATCAGCAAGACCAAGGAATCGATTGTGGACTTCAGGAAGGGGAAGTTGGGAGATGCACACCAGTCCTCATTGACGGGTCAGTGGTGGAAAGGGTGAACAGCTTCAAGTTCTTGGGTGTCAACATCTCAGAGGTTTTATCCTGGGCCCAACACATTGATGAATCACAAGGAAGGTAAGCCAGCGGCTCTACTTCGTTAGGATTTTGAGGAGATTTGCTATGTCACCAAAGACTCTTGCAAATTTCTATAGATGTATGGTGGAGAGCATTCTGACTGGTTGCATCACTGCCTGGTGTGGAGGCTTCAATGCGCAGGATCAAAAGAGACTATAGAGGGTTGTAAACTCAGCCAGCTCCATCACAGGCTCAATCCTCCCCGCCATCGAGGATATCCTTAAGAGGTGGTGCCTCAAGAAGGCAGCATCCATCATTAAGGACCTTCACCATCTGGGACATACCCTCTTCACATTACAACCATCAGGGAGGATGTACAGGATCCTGAAGACCCACGCTCAATGTTTCAGGAACAGCTTCTTCCCTTCCACTATCAGATTTCTGAACAATCCTTGAACCCATGAACACTACCTTATTATTTTCTCGCATTATTTATTTATTTATGTGAATTATGGTAATTTTTATGTCTTTGTACTGCTACCACAAAACAACAAATTTCATAACATATGTCAGTAATAAACTTGATTCTGATTCTTCAACAGAGAAAACACATGAAGCAGCATCAACCATAATAAGTATCTTTTTTTGTCCTCACAGAAGGTTTAGCTCTGTCAATTAAGAAGAAATGCGGTGATCCCTCCACAGATTTGGCTGCTGTCAGAAATTCATTTCTAATATATGTCTTCTGTAACTCTAACCAATGGGTCCATTGCAGACTCAATCCTAGGGCAGACTGGTGTCAAGCAAGGCTGTATCAGCACTCCAACACTTTTCTCAACCTTTTGCAGCATTATTGCACCTTACCTCCAACAAACCTCCTGTACATCCATCCAAGAAATTATCCAACCAACATTGTGCAGCACCGTCCCCAGACAACAGAGGTCTATAACATGTACCATTTTCCTTGTATCAGGAGTCACTTCTTGGCAAAGACGGACATCAGTGAAGAAATTCACCATTGCATTCAGTGCATCAGCTCAGTCACTGGGCATCTGATGAAAAGAGTTTTTGAAGGTCGAAACCTCAACCCAGCACTAAGCTCATTGTTAATTGGGCAGCAGTGATCCCTGCCTACCTGTAGACTTCTTAGGCTCGGACTACTTGGAGCAGGCACATCAAATCACTGAAGAGATAACACCAATGCTGTCACTGCAAAAACCTCTAAATTCACTGGTAGAGTAAATGACTCAATGTTAACATCCTTTCCCTGGCCAAGATCCCATTATTAAGGAGTACTTACACACATACTGCTGTGATGACTTCATCCATCTGCTGGACAGCAGTTTCCTGAAGCAGCACTCCACTCTGAATTCCGTCATGACCAAAGGTTGCCAGGAGCACAAAAGGAAGATTCAAGGATGTTTTCAAAGTATAACATTCTCGCCAACTCATTGGAATCCCTGCTCCATGTCTATTTGAAATGAAGGAAGAGCATCCACTGAGAACTGCTTCCATTGGGTGCATGTGGAAGCCCAGAGAAAATAAGAGAAGGAGCATTCCACTTCCCACATTACCTATCATCCCACCTCCATCAAGCACCTCCATCCCTACCTATAGCAGAGTTTGCAGATTATATATAAAAAAAAAACTGGCTTCATCTCAGAGACCATGGAAATAGTGGAAGTAACCCATTCTCACACCCAAGGCTATCTCTTAGAAGACGAAGCAGTGTGAGTCTGAACTGCCAACAGTTGCAAACTGATCACACAGACTGGAAATATGTGTTTCCACTGGAGCAGGCTTGTATTTCAGATTCCAGCATCTCGAGTCATTTGTGTCTCCACCGCCTTGCCCTTTTTGGCTGGCCTTCCTAAAATTCACTACTTCTCTCGTGCACTATCACAGCCTTTTGTCATCTGAAGGAAAGAGCATTCGAAGATAAAGATGTCTAATTCAGCACAGAACTCATGGTCCACTGAACAGCAGTGCTCTTTTAGTGCTGCTGAGAAGCCTCTGCCAAAATTTTTGTGCTCTTGCCTTGGAAATCAGATTTGAACTCACCACCTTCTGATCCCAAGGTACAGTTGCTACATCCTGGGCCACAGCTGAAACTTAAGGAGAAAGTGTTAGCTTCAAGTGGAGTATAAAGCTTCAGTTTTCCATTGTTAACTTCGAATCCATGTCTTCTGCATTCTTTGACACTAACACCCTTATACATGAGGCAACTGGCGTAACTTGTGCAACAACTACACACGCAAGTGTTGTCCCCACATATTAGGCCACTTCTAATTATTTTACCAAAGCGGCCATTCTGCACGACTCTATATAGTGAGTATCCTTACACTATTCAATCTTATCAACATTCCACCCAGTCAAGAACAAAATGTTCACCCAAACCAAATAGAAGGTGGGAAACTGGGTGCAAAAAGAAAGATTTTCTTTTAGAATCAACAAGAATCAATGTCTTGGAGCTTCAGGAAAATATTACAGGGCAAGGATGGTTCAACAGGACCAAAAGGTTTCAGATACTGACATTTAAATGCTATTGTTGTCAAATATAATATGGATCTTGGGCATCGCAAGAAGTCCTGAATGAAGTAAAGCAGTTTTCCTGAGCCATCATTACAGCTGATAAGGAGAAGCTTGAAGGAACATTGGAGTACATGAGGTAGTACTTCAGTCAAGCACACATAGCAGGCAATAGAAAACAGTTGGGATTTTCTGTAAGTTAAAAGTAATAAAATCCCTGTATGTTGCAAACGTTCCTATAGGACATTAAAAACTACTCACATTGTAAAGTGATATAATGATGACAAATTGATTCTGGTATATTGTGATGTAGCTTGGAAGATATTTTATTGTTATGATGGATAGTATCAATAACATAGTGATTATAAAAGAGTCAATATACTTGACAGGAATGAATTATATTACTACTGTGATAAATGGTTTTATTTATATTTCTGGCAATAATAAGATGCATTTTAGAAGATCATTCTGTAATCAGCATATCCTGATTACTAAACTATGATCACAAAGTTTTATAAAACTTTAATCAGATCACACTTGGAGTATTGCGTGTAATTCTAGTGACCCCATTATAGGAAGAATGTGGAGACTGTGGAAATGGTGCAGAAGAGGTTTTTACCTGGATGCAGCCTGGATTAGAGGGTATGAGCTATAAGGAAAGGTTGGACAAACTTAGGTTGTTCTTCCTAGAGCGTCGGCGGCTGAGAGGAGACCTGATAGAGGATTTTCAAATTATGAGAGGCATAGATAGAGTAGACGGTCAGAATCTTTTTCCCCAGGGTAGAAATATCAAACACCAGAGGACATGCTTTTAAATTTAGAGGGAGTAAGTATAGAAGCAATGTGAGAGGCAAGTTTTTTGCGCAGAGTGTACCAGGGATAGTAGTGGAAGCAGGCAGTTTGGTGGAGTTCAAGAGGCTTTTAGATAGACACATGACATGAAGGGAATGGAGGGATATGGATGATATACAGGAGGAGGATATTTAGTATAAATTGGCATCAAGATCGGCAAACATCACGGGCCAAATGGCTCGTCCAGTGCTGTTCTAAAGCTAAAATAGTTAACATTTCAATCACTCTAAACCCAATTAATGAAGAGTTTTGCAAATATTTACACTTTCTCAGCAAAACACTTGTTATGAGGTTGTAGTTAAGTTTGTAGTACTATTCCTATTTTCATAAAATATTTGAATTTAAAACATAGATAAATTGCAAGCGTCCAAAACTATTCAAATGTCTATCTTCAAAAAATTAATTTATCAAATGCTGTCATTTCTATACTGGACAGTGGTGAATTAATAGCATGTTATAAAAAGCTTCATTGTTGAACATCTTGATGATATTCCAGTGAGAAATCTTTTTGTGAAGTTAGAGTAAATGTACAAAATTATTTTCATTTTACATTGTGAAGCCCATTCAGACTTAGATTAAGCAGAACATAGAACATTTGTTCTAATAATAAAAATACTTCATAAAACCTTATTTTTTAAAGTAGTAACTTCCATGCAGCAGAAAATAAGTTACATAAAATAAAGGAAACATATTCACAGTTTTCTGATTTGAACAAGTCAAGTGATTTATTTCGGCCATCATTTGGAATATTACTTCATTAGAACAATCTCTTCCAAAATTAGAAAACTCCAGTCAATATAGCACTTATGAGCTCCCCAGCAGTAAATGGGTGATACAGAGATGGGGCACTACATTTCCTCATTGCTTAACATCTAATAAAATATTGTTAAAATTAATATACTGCCAAGGCTGACAAGAAGAAATCAGGAGAATACTTCAGATTATGATATCTGGGCTAATAATTTGCCTGGCATTAAATTTGTGATGTTTTGCTTTGTTAAATATGCCATTTCATTGAAAGTTGCTGTGGTTGTTGGTATATGCATTAAAATAAACCTTTAAAACTACATTAAAAGAGGCCTGAAAAGAAAAAAAAATTGCAGATGCTGGTAATCTGAAATAAAAACAGAAAATGCTGAAAATATGCAAGTCCGCCAGCATCTGTGGAGAGAGAATGACCTTTCACTGGAAAATGAAAAGTGAGAAACAATTGTGTTTTAATTTGTGGTGAGGGAGAGGGATGGAGAAAACAAAGGGAATATCTGTGACAGGATGGAGACCAAAGGTGACACAAATGCTTTTGGCACCAAATGCTTGTTAATGTTAGCTAAACTGTCTGGAAGAGATATAAATAGAGGGAGATCAATGAAGATGGGAGAGAAAAACAATGCTGGAGCTGTGAAATGAAGAACACAGCAGTTGCTGGATATCTGAAATAAAAGAGAATTCTGGAAATACTCAGTAGAACAGGTAACATATGTGAAGAAAGGAAAACTAAGCTAATGTTATAGGTGGATGACAATACATTAGAAATGGCTAGTTCTGACATAAACAGGGAAGGCTAGATATGTGAAATTGTTGAATTCAACAATGAACTTGTTGTCATTTGATAGAGCTTAATCCAACAAATGTGAGTTGAGGTACAATGGGACCTTGAAGTACAAGTCTATAGATCCTTGAAGGTGGCAACACATGTGGATAACGTGATTAGGAAAGCATACGAGATACTGGTCTTCATTAGCTGGGACACTGAATAGAGGAGCAGAGAATTTATGCTCCAACTTTATTAAATCTTGGCCAGACCTCAGCTGGAGTTTTGTGTGTGGTTCTGGTCACCATCCTACAGGAAGCATGTGATAACTCTAGAGACGGTGCAAAGGAGATTCACCAGGATGTTTCCTGGAATGAACAGTTCGGTTAAGAGGAGAGACTGGAGAAGCCAGGTCTGTTCTCCCCGGAGAGGTTAAGCAGGTACATGATTGAGGTATATAAAATTATGAGGGGTATAGATAGAGTAGACTGCAGGAAACTTTCCTCCATATCAGAGGTAGATAAAACTAGAGGATATAGATTTAGAGTAAGGGGGAAGAGATTTAGAAGGGGATATGAGGGGTACCTTTTCCATTCAGAGAGTGTTAAGTATCTGGAATGTCTGACTGAGAGAATGGTTGAAGCTGGGTCACTGACAGCATTTAAGAAGTTTCTAGATGAGCATTTGAATCACTTCTACTATGGCCAAGTGCTGGGAGATGGGATTAATACAGAAGGATATCCATTGGCTGGAGTGGATGAGTTGGGTTGAATGACCGGTCTCCATGTTGTTCCATTCTATAAATCTATAACTCTGAGTCCTGGAAGTTGCAATGTGCCTAGACAGAAAACAAGGTGCTGTTCCTTGTGCTTACAATAGGCTTCAGAGCAAGAGGCCAGAAATAATAAGGTCAGAATGGGATGGAGAATTAAAGTGACTAGAAAGCTAGAAACTCAAGGTCACCCTTGTGGACTGAACAGAGGTGTTTTGCAAAGTGGTCACTCAATTGCCATTTGGTTTCTTTAATTAGGGGAGACTACATTGTTAGCACTGAATGCCACGCACTAGATTGGATGAAGTACAAGTGAATTGCATTTTACCATATTGATGCCTGTTACCACATGCACACTTTTTTGTTATTTATCACACTCTAATGTCAAATGATTAAAAGCTTTTGCCCATCAAAAGTAATAGCGTTCATTGAGAAGATGCCATGAACCAATAAATATGCAGAAATCAGTAATTCCCTGCTTCTCAAAAGAGTCCATTTTTTGAGCAGTGTGGTTTACCAGAATCAGTTAATTGTTAAGATCTTCAGGTACTTATAAATTGTTCTCACTAAACACAGTGAAAATAATGATCTAGAATTTGGCCTGCTGCTTGTACTCACCACTTAGATACCTGTTGGGAAAGAGCTAGGCGAGTCAATTCAAGGATGGGCTTCACCCAGTTAAGGAACTGGGTAGCCAGAGGATTAGGTGAGTCAAGAAGAATCAGTCATTCTCTCTATTCTCACAAAAAAACTGGGCCTTGTTCTCCAGCATCCCTCAGTAATTACATTTTACCTAGTCTAAAAATTGTAATTTGAAACCTACGATCTATGCAGGAATACTTTTATGCATATTTGTGCAGCTGTGGTTATTTCAGGCCTCTGCTGGGTAAGCTACTTTCTCAGTTACTAGCTCACAGGAAAATTACAGGCCATAAAGAGGATGACTGAGATGCCTCTGCTATGGAACTGTTAGTAAAAACCAAAGAATCAGCAAGCAGAAAAAAACCTAAATTGTTTCTTTTCCTGTGATTTCAAGCAGTGAATGTGTGTAGTATTGAAATTTCTCATTCTCGAAGTGTACAAAACCACAATTAGTAATTGTCAAAATAAACTTTGTAATTTGCAAAGGTATATAAAGTGTTCTGATGAGAAAATACTTAACAGCCTCTTTCTAAGGATGTGTTGGCTTACTATCTTTCTAGGAGTATTATTTGACACTGATGACATTGATGGCAGCAACACTTCAAGAAGGGCGTCTTCCCCACTTCCATCCCGATTGAAGTACACTATTCGAACCAACATTCTGCACAGTATGCCCACTGATATGCTGGAAAATCCAAAATGGGTATCTCAGCCCAAAAGTTTGCCAACAGACACCATCCGCTACAACCTTGTCTTTATTCCACTGCAAGATATGATTGAGCGAGCGATCATTGAAATGCAAACTGGTCAAGATATTTTTAATCCTGCAGTACAGGTGGCAGCAATGCCATTTCCCTGCCACAAGAATGATCAGTAAGTTGGCTGACACAGCCTTATTATTATATAGGAATTGTTACAATATTTGCTTGCTTATTTATAGAAGCATGCATTGTTACTTGATATTTATTGTACTGGATAGGGTATTGCCTGATTGTTCACAACTTACCCATTTGGAAAGCATTTTACATTTCATCAATTTAAGAAAAAGTTTAAAACATAAGAAAGAAATGGTCAGGGAAGCAAAGAGGTGGTATTTTGTAATTGATTATTAAAGTAGATTGTTATAAGGTATGATAATGCAAATGGACTGAGGGAAAATGTGATGTTGACTGTTGAAATTGCCAAAGTAGATGGCTGGGTGTACTGAAGGCTATCTGAGAACACCCTTGTGTCTTGTCTTCTGTTCGCCTGGTAATCTTTTTCCATGATGGAGTTTGCAAATAAAGTGTCTGCTTAGGCAATCTGGTGTCAAGCATGAGTCTGATGTGGGCCAGCCCACTAGAGCCAGTTCAGAGTAATTAGGGCCTCTCTGCTGGGGTTTTGACCTTTAAGAGGACATTGCACTTGTCTGGACATCATCAGTAGCATCTAAGAGGTAGAATTCACTGCTGCATCATAGACCATGAACTTTGTGCCAGGTTTGAGGTCTCGGTCTTTAAATAACTTTTTCCTCAGACATTCAAATGCAATACAGTTGCACTGAAGGCAGTGGTGAATTTCATTATTGATCTCTGCCATCACTGACAGATGACTTTCAAGATATGGGAAGTGGTCTGCATTTTCCAGGATCTTATTATGGAACCTTTACTGTTGTAGAGGGGTTTAATGCAGCAGGACAGGATAGTAAAGGGTCTTCATTTTATGTGTAAGGCCAATAGTCTCATTTCAGACTCATGGAGTCCTATGGCACAGAAACAGATCCTTTGGCCCACCACCTTCATTCCAACCTTTTCCTATTTGCCCATATTAGGGTCATATATTTCTTTGCCTTTCCTATTTATGTGTCAGTGTAAGTGCCTCGTAAACGTGGTAATTGTATTGGATTCCACCACCTCCTCTGGCAATGAGTTCCAGATATCAACCGCTCTCTGTGTCAAAAAAAAACTTCAGATCCCCTCTAAAACTGCTTTGTTTCAGTGAATGAGCTTGTGATGACTTGGAGTTTAACTTTGCATTTCAACTATGATTATGCCATTTTGTATATTCTCATGTGTATCTCTTGTTGGAGTTATGTACACTTCTGATTTTATCTCTTATTTTCACAAGGTGTTCAACTGTAGCATTTACAGATGTCAGGTTTATTTGGTGGTATTGGTACACCAGCTCTGTCACATTATCTAACATTTTCTCCCTGGCTTGAATCATAATTTTTTTTTGCCTCCATTGCTTCTCTTCCACTCTCTTTTATATTTCCCCTGGCTTCAGTTACTGATGTAATGATATCAGTATCATTTCAAAATATAGCTGGTACAGCAGCACAATTGATAGAGCTTTGCCTCACAATTCCAGCAACCTGGGTTCAATCCTGACCTTCAATGCTGTCTGTGTGGAGTTTGCACATTCTCCTTATGACTAGATGAGTTTCCTTCAGGTGCTATGGTTTCCTCCCATATCCCAAAAATATACAAGTTGGTTGGTTAACTGTCCACTGAAAATTGTCCCTGGTATGTAGATTAGTGGTAGAATCTGGAATAGGGGGGTGTTCGAAGTTGGCAAGGATTTGATGTTCAATGGCCTGTGTCCATGCTGTATCTTTCTATGGCTATTTGGCTCTGTGTGACAAAAACCCAATACCAATACCAACCTACCATTGTACTGTAATGTGTCTTAGAATGATGTATAGTCTGCAGTGTTTTCAAGTTTCTTTGGCTTCACAATAGCTTTTCTTTGACTAGTTGCAATTTATTTTCAGATTCTTTTGGCCCAGGATACACTTCTTTCTCTGAAAAAAATGTACTTGTTTATTTTAATCTTTATATTTATGTTCATATCTGCCTGAACACATTTAGTATTTGAAGTTTTTTTTCTTCAGTATATATGGTTGTTGGTATATATTCTCAACTGCATAGATAATTTTACCTTGCTCATGGTGAAGGTTTTTGGTAGTCTTATGTATGAACACAGCCCCATCATATATTAATTGTCAAATGTT
>JARFYF010000084.1:49694170-49705627 GCA_030265395.1 Rhina ancylostomus | reverse complement strand
ACTCTGCATTCTGTATTGTTTTACCTTCTACTACCTCAATGCATTGTGTAATGAATTGATCTGCATGAACGATATGCAAGACAAGTTTGTCACTGTACCTTGGTACATGTGACAATAATAAACCAATTGCAATTGCAAAATTTCTTGTACAGCGGACAGTGAAGAACATTACCTAAGGTTACAACAGGATCTTGATCAAATGCAAAAGTGGGCCCAGGAATGGGCGATAGAATTTAACTCTCACAAGTATGAAGTGCATTTGGGGAGGATAAACCAGGGTAGGATATACACAGTAAGTGGCAGGAGAGCGCTGTAGAACAGAGAGACCTGAGGGCAGAAGTACATAGTTCCCCAAAAGTGGTGACACAGGGAGACAGTGGTGAAGAAGGCAGTTGGCACATGTGCATTAATCAGTCAGGCCACTGCTTACAAGAATTGGGATGTCATGTTACAGCTGGACAAGATATTGGTGAGATTGCACTTGGAGCATTGTGTGCAGCTCTGGTCATCTAGCTATAGAAAGGATGCAGAAAAGATTCACAAAGATGTTGCCTAGACTGGATGTCTTTTTTTGGAATCGGTTTATTATTATCACATGTACTGAGATACAGTGAAAAGCATTGCAGTGAAAAAAAGAATTACATCGAGGTAGTAAACAGAATACAGAATATAGTGTTGCGGTTACAGAGAAAGTGCAGTGCTGGTAGACAAATGAAGTGCAAGGGCTGTGACAAAGTAGATTGGAAGATCAAGAGTTCAGAAGTTCATCTTTAGCTTATGGGAGGTCTATTCAAGAGTCTGATAGAAAGAGAATGGGGTAGAAACTGTCATTTAATCTGATGGTCCACGCTCTTAGACTTCTGTATCTTCTGCCTGATGGCAGAGAGGAGAAGAGAGAATGACTGGGTTGGGTGGGGGCCTTTGATTATGTCGGCTGCTTTCCTGAGGCAGCGGGAAGTGTGGACAGAGTCAATGGAGGGGAGGTTGGTTTGCGTGATGGACTGGGCTGCATTCACAACTCTCTGCAATTTATTGTGGACAGGCTGGGGCTGTTTTCCCAGGAGCTCAGGAGGCTGAGGGGTGACCTTTATAGAGGTATATAAAATCACGAGAGTCATGGATAAGGTGAATGGTCACATTGTTTATCCCAGGGTAGAGGAGCTTAAAACTTGAAGATGTAGTTTTAAGGTGAGATGGGAAGGATTTAAAGGGGACCTGAGGGGCAAATTTTTCACACAGAGGGATGTGGGTATATGGGTTTGTGCAGTAGGCTGAATCCTACTGTGGATTGTGGGAAGTGGTAGAGGCAGATGCAATTGCACATTTAAAAGACATTTGGAGAGGTACATGAATAGGAAAAGGTTTTGAGGGATATAAATCAAACACAGGGAAATGGGACCAGCTCATTACACCACTTGGTATGCATGGACATTGGGCCAAAGGGCTTGTTTCCATGCTGTACAACTCTATGACTCTAAAATGTGAGTTCCTATTTATACTATACATATTTTAAGACTGTTTATTTGAAAGAAATGCCTGTTTTTCCACCAAGTAAAAACATCAATTTATGGCAACAATATATTTAGTTGTTGATTTTGTACATTTTATAGAACCAATTATTAATTCTGGAACCAAAAATATTTGGTGGGGGGTTTAATCCTGAAGGTTATTTAAGATTGAACCTCTGAGTTTTCTGGATCAGTGAGAATACATGCAGTTAGTTTGGGGCCAATGAACACAAGAGGTGCAATTTCTAGTGCTTGTCTGCCATTAGATTGTGATGGGTTGCCTGGACTCCTTTATACTGATATCCTCTTTCACTCACTCCTCTAATCATTTTCCCAAATGTAGAAAACTTATTTACAAAATTATAATTATTATCAAAGGTGCAAGCACCTCTCTAGTTAGGACCTCACTAGTGGGCCCCATATCCACCTGCATGGGGAGACAGTACACCTCACCACACTGAGCAATCTTCCTTCACAGAAATGTGAGTTTAAGACTCAGCTGAATGAGTGGGAAACTCTGTCCCTGAATCCACTTCCTTATTACATTTCTCTGATAATCAAGAGACACAGATAGTATAACCTGACAATACTGATATTTCCTTTTACTTGAAGGTATCCATTTTCTCTGTTCAATTTTTTTTTAGTTCAAATTGAGCCTTACATATATTAAAAATCTTTGGATCACATCTAATAACTTTGTTGTCTGTTGACAATAGTTATAGTCACTCATTTGAATAGCAATTAACAGTTCTGTGGAAGGCTATCCTATTTCAATATATAAATGAAAATACTGGAAATAGCAAACACTGGGCATGAATTCCCTAGCACATTTTGTTGCCATGTCATGAATTCCACTTGGGTTTCCACATTAGACTGAAACAAAAACCCTAAAACCACTGGGCCAAATTGCGCAGGATTCAGTCTACTGGACAAACTTTTGTACACAGTCACGAGCTGCCCATACGTCACTCAGCCAGATGCAGAGAGTTGAATCAGTTGACCCCATTCCTCCAACCCCTCCAGAACCAGGGAGATGATAAGTGATCTAGAACAAGGTCTTAGAGGAGAGTAGGCCTCGGGTGGCAAACTAAACCATTCTAGAATCTGTGAAGTGTTGGATCATGATCAGTGCATCACTATCTGTATTGCCACCACTATCAAAATCTTGGCATGCAGGTCATCATATTTTGGGGAATTCATTGACTTTTAATCCCATTATTTTCTGAGGTTTTTTTAACTAAGACTAGTTTAATTCTTTCTTATTCACTCTGAACACATTGCTGTTCGTTGTTTCCAAGGTTTTGTTTTGTGTGTGTTCTTCTGTGAAGATAGATACAATCTATTTAGTTAATTTAGCTGCCATTTCCTTACTTCTCCATATAATCCCTCCTACCTCAGTCTGTAAGAGATCCTCATTAACTCCTGGATAGTAAAAACAGAAAAAGCCTCAAACTCTCAGAAGGTCATGAACATCCATGGGAAGAGAAATAGAGTTAACATTCCAGGTTGAAGACCCTTCATCAGAACTGGGAAAATGAGGAAACAAATTAGTTTTAATTTGTGGAGAATGTGAATGAGGGATGGATAGGACACAAGAAATATCTCTGACAGGGTGAGCCTGAGTTGTCAATGTTTATGGATCCGTTTGGTAAATAACCTTTGTTAGCTTAAACTAGACCTCTAATCCTGTTTGGTAATGAGGGAAGTTAGAGAGAGAGAATAACAAACAAAAGGGACATGTCAAAGTTAATGCCGAAATCTGAAAAAAAGTAAAATTATGGAACTTCCCAGCATATCAGGTAATGTCTGCAGAGAGAGAAAACTGAGGTAATCTTACAGATGGATAACCTTATAGCAGAACTGGTCAATTGCAATATAATTATAAAAAGCAAGTTATCTGAAATTGTAGAATTTAATATTGAGTCCTGAAGTCTGCAATGTGCCCAGGCCCAGAAGATAAGGTGTTGTTCCTCAAACTTACGTTTGACTTTGCAGGAATTGCATAGGAGCCCTAGACAGATTTGTCCGAATGGGAGTGGGATGGAAAATTAATTTGACAGGGAACTGAAAGCTCAATGTCACTCTTGTGGACTGAATGGGGATGACTTGCTAATCATTGGCTATTCTTTTCCTTCGAACATAGGTGTAGACACTTTTACATTCTGAAGGCTCTCTGTAAATTCCTCCTGTATTCTAGATTTCCACTTAATGTCACTTTCTTGGGTGTCATTGCTAAATTCTGACATTTTCTCCAACTGCTCTATTTGGCAACATTATAAGCTTTTTCACTTGATAAAATATTATTTTTAAATTCCTTTGTTAGCCCAAGCTAGACCTCTAATCCTGTTAGGATTTTGTACTCTAATCGGTTTCTACATTTGTTGTAAACTGCTGATTAATTATTTAAATTTTGCCATTGCACATTTACTGTCATAGCTTTTATTCTGGTTTCTCAATCTATTTAGGCCAACATATTCATTATACCTTTGTGATCGCTGTATGATTTTAGACTCATTCGTGTTCAACCTTAACATATAATTCTTTCATATTATGGTCACTCTTCCCTCAAGAACCTTTAACTATTAATTAATTAATTAATGATATCTCATTGCACAAGAAACTGCAAACACTGGAATCTGGAGCAACACACAAAGGTAGGAACTGACTGGCACAGCGGATGGAATGGTGGCCAGCCATTTTAATTCTACTCCCCATTCCCACACCAACATGTCTGTCCTTAGCCTCCTCCGAAACTTAGAAGGACAGCATCTCATGTTCTGCCTGGACAGTCTCCAACCTGGCGGCATGAACGGCAAATTCGTAATCTTCCAGTAACCGCTCCCCCTCTCCCCCTTTTCCCTATTCTCTCTCGTCTTGATCCACCTAACCCCCATCACTTTATTCCTTTCCCCTTTCCATCTGCCCATCACCCACACATTCCTCCCGCTGGTTCCCCTCCTCCCACCTCCATCCCTATCAGATTCCATCATCTTCAGTCCTTTCTCACTTCCACCCACCTCCCAGCTTCTGATGCAGTCCCACTCTCCCCCCTCACCCACCTGCCTATCACACCACCTCACCTGGATCCACCTATCATCTGCCAGCTTTTGCTCCATCCCTTCCCCCACTTCTTTATACTAGTTATCTCCCCTCTTTATTTCAGTCCTGATGAAGGGTCTTGATCCGAAACATCGGCTGTCCATTTCCCTCCATAGATGCCGCCTGACCTACTGAGTTCCTCCAGTGCCTTTCTGTGTTGCGACAGATCCAAAATAACTTGGTTCCTGAACATACTAAACTAGAAAATCACCCCTTATAAGCTCCATTAATTCATATTCTTCACTATTACTGTTAATTTGACTTGCTTGGTCTTTATGTAGGTTAAAGTCCTCCATGGTTATTTTATTACCCTTGTTACATAAGCCTCTGATTTCCAGAGTTATACTATGATAGTGTGAGGTCAGGGTTGCCATCGGGATAAGCTGATGATAAAGTAATGTGGTTGATGGGTTAATGAGGATAGTTGGAAAAATGATATGAACAAAGAAAATAAAAGCTATGAAATGAGGGCTATTAGAGAAATCACAAAGGAGAGCAAAAGCTGTGTAATGCCTACTTTTGGGGAATGCGAAACAGATGAGGCCATGCTATTAGTGAGAGAAAACTGAGCCAGAGTCATAGATGGATGACTGGCAGAAATAGCCAGTTCTGACAGACAGACAGAAAGAACAAGTTACCGAAAGTTGGAGAATTCAATATTAAGTCCAGGAGGCTGCAACGTGCCCAGATGGAAGATGAGATGTCATGCTCAAGCTTACATTGGGCCTCAGACAGATAGGTCAGAGTGGGGGTAAGAGACAGTGATCCCTTGTTCTTGACACTCCAGCCAGGAGAAACATCCCTCTTTTCATCCATTCTGACTACTTCTGCCAGAATTTTTCAAGTTTCAACTAAATTCCCTCTCATTGTTCTAAACTCCATTGAATATAAACCTGGTCAATCTAATCACTCCTCATACTACAGTTCCACCATTCCAAGAATCCATCTTGTGAACCTTTATTCCATTCCCGCTTTGGTAACTGTATCCCTTCTTGGGTAAGGAGTATAAAACTGTGCATAATGCTCCAGGTGTGGTCTGACCAAGACGCTATATAATTGTCCCAAGACATCCTTCCTCCTGTACTCCAATCTTTTTGCTTTGAAGGCCACCATATCATTTGCCTTCTTAACTGTCTGTGGTATCTGCACGTTTGCATTCAGTGACTAGTGAACAGCAACATCCAAATGTCATGGTTTTGGCCAATTGCTCAATCTGTCTAACTTACCATGAAGCATCCTTAATTCTCCACACATGACTCCTTTTTGGATCTAATACTCTCTTTAACATTCATTTGCCATTATTGGGTCACCTTCCCTTTTGTATTTTCTTATGGTCTCTGCTTTATTGTCCATATATGTTAACTCTGTTTTTTTTTCTCCACCCATGCTGTCTGACCTCCTGAGTCCTTTGAGCATTTTCTGTGAGATTTTGGCCCAGTATGACTGTTGGGGTGAGGAATAATTTTTTTTTGCAACGTCCTACAAAACTACTTCCTCTGCCAATTATTCTTATGTCATAGTCACTTTCCCATAGTCACTTCAGACTTCAACTGTCGGAAGCGAGGCCAGTTCTGACCCATTGGTAATAACAACAGGGGAGCTCCTTTTATCTTATTGTGATGTTTTATTGGTGCACTAAATGCTGCATTTCACTAGTTCAAAAATTTTGACTTTTTAATGAACCCCACGGTAAACTCAATATGCATGCAGCACAACAGTCTTGGATCCTAGACATGCAGCTATAATGGGATATTATAAGTAGCCTTACTAATTCATAGACTTCAATTCATGCAAATGATATTTCAATGTCAAAGTACTGGAATGGGCTTAAAAATTCAGGCCACACCTCTGCATGACATCAATGAATGTTGGGGACTTTGGTCCAATGAACAATCTTCTGGAGGAACTCCACTGGTCA
This sequence comes from Rhina ancylostomus, assembly GCA_030265395.1. Lineage (NCBI taxonomy): Eukaryota > Metazoa > Chordata > Chondrichthyes > Rhinopristiformes > Rhinidae > Rhina > Rhina ancylostomus. The sequence continues at coordinate 49,699,102 of JARFYF010000084.1, read as the reverse complement.
AGCAGCACCTGTGGGAAGAAAGGAATTGTCGATGCTTTGGGTTGAAACCCTGCATCATGACTGAGGAGGCGTTCTCCATTCTCCGTCCTGATGCAGAGTTTCAACCTGAGACGTCGACAATTCCTTTCCTCCCACAGATGCTGCTCAACCCGCTGAGCTACTCCAGCAGATTGTTTGTTGCTCTTGATTCCAGCAGCTTCAGTCTCTTGTGTGTCAATTGGTCCAATGAAGTTGCGTCAGGTGTCACCTTTCAAAAATCTCCGTTTTACTTGGAGATGGCTCAGGATATTCTCATAATGTCACTGAAGGGTCAGCATGGTGAGAGGGAATTTAGGCTTAGGACACCTCTGATGGTCATCCTGACCATGAGGAGAATCTAGCCAGTAATTGTATCAAACAGCTCATGAGAGGAAGTTAATAACTTCAATTATTTAATGAAATGGAATAAATATTTAGTATTAATGAAATGAAGAAAGAAAAGGGAAAAGAGAAAGGAGAAAAAAAATAGAATTACAAGAAAAAGCCCCAGTGTGAAAAATAATCACCAACAAGATGATGGGATGAATGGTCTCTGTTTTACTATCTATTTAATACAACTGCATTTAAAGCTGATTGACTTTTCAGAAATAAAATAAGCTATTTGATTCCCATGAAGTTTTTTTCTGGTGACTGGTTGTTAAAGAAGAATTGATTTTTCTTTTGTTTTTATTAGCGGATCTGCAGAAAAGTATTTGTTAATTCATACCACATTCTTGAAACACATGAATGTTATCAGCCACAACATAATATTCAATCAAAATACCTTTCAGTATTCGGTATTGAACCATTTCATTAGTCACTTTAGCAGGCACCTTATAAAGTGCTATAAAACTGAACAATGCATCAAAACCAGCTGTGCTGTTTGAATGCAGCTCACATGTAATGTTTGTCTGCTAGCTCTGATAATGGCCCAGAATTTCCTCATAAGTGGTTTGAATATTTTTTTAAATTGTATGTTCATCAGTGGGCTATACATGCAAAGACATGCCTGTTCCTTGAGACTGTTCATTTTCATTCCTTCAATGATGCAGTCTCAAAGGTGATACTGTATACAACCCGCTGGGTAACTGAACTGCTGACCATCTCCAGGTGGACAAAGCTGTGATCCTACATCCAATGGATCAGATTAAAGCTCCACTTTTATGTCACGTCTGATGCTTATGAACGATTAAACAGCTAGAGGAGGAATTCCAAAAACAACCCCACCCTCACAGGTGGTGGAATGTCAAAGACAAGGCTAAAGCATTTCACAACCATGTTCAGCCAGAAGCGCTGAGTGGATGATTCTCCTTGGCTTCTTCTTGAAATGCCTCTTTCACAGAATCCAGTCTTCAGCCAGTTTGATTCATTCTACATAATATCTTGACACAGTTGAGATAACTGCACAAAGCAAAAAGCTATAAGACTAGGCAATAGGTCAAAGGTGATGCTGAAGATTTGTGCTCCAGAACAGGTTGCACCTCGAGCCAAGCTGTTCCTGCACAGTTACAACAGTAACATCTACCCAATAATCTGGAAAATTACCCAGGTATCTTCATGATAATTAGACATATTCAATCCATAAAAATAGCACACACTATTCTCTTCTCAATCAGCAGCAGAATGATGGATGGCATTACCAACAGTGCCACCAAGCAGTACTTATTCATTAATAACCAAACTCACCAGTGCCCTGTTCCAATTTCACCAGAACTATGTGGTTCCGGACCTCAGACCTCACTCCAGCCTGGATCCCAATCTTAGGACCAAAGAGATGAATTCCAGAGCTGAGGTGAGAGCGACTGCACTTGATGGCAATGCAGTGTTTGATCAACCATGGCATCAAGGAGCCCTGGTTAAACTGGTCAATGGGTATCAGAGGAGAAACTCTCCACAAGCTACAGTCATAACTTTGTGCAATAGATAAAAATTGCAGTTGTCAGATATTAATCATTCAAGATCCCAGGACATCACTGTGGGGGTTTTCAGGACAGTGTCCTAGACCCAAGCATCTTAGGCTGCTTCATCAATGAACTTTGATCTATCATAAGATTAGAAATGAGGAGGTTACTGATGATTTTACAATGTTCAAACCATTTGCAACTCTTCAGCAAATATAAAAGCCCAGGCCTCCATGCAGTAAGACCTAGACAACAACCAGGGATGGGCTGATAATCTATCACTTTTAGTTCCATCCTGAAAAGAGGCAAGTAATATTCATACCACACATCTACCAGGCAATGACCATCTCCAAGAGAGAGCCTAATGACCTACCCTTGATACTCAGTGCCATCTGCCAAATGAATTTCAGTCATTCTCCAAAACTATTTTTAACAGTGCCTCACAAAGTTGCAATCACTATAACCAAGAAGGACAGGGGCAGTAAATGCATGGGAATTCCAGTCATCTGCTAGTTTCCCTCCAAGTTGTACAACATCCTGATTAGGAAATAGATTATTGTTGCTTTGTTTTTAAGGAATCCAAATCCTGGAACTTCTCCTCCAACAGTGGTGTGGGAGTACTTCTACTGGTGAGATTATGGACTTGCTGCTGATGCCTGTCTTCTGTGAATGAAGAAAAGAAAACTGTTTTATAATGTAATTATTTAAGGCTAACTGCTTCACTGAAATGCTTTTAAGTAAGGATATCTGAAAGGCTGGTTAACATTGATTTTTTTAAAGCTGGATAAAAGCTGAAGTAGTGGAGGCACATTCATTAGTAAATACCAGGTTTGGGTTTTAAAAGGATAATTTGTAAAAGGAAACACTGAGGCAGACAGGACATCACACAGCTATGGGGAAGAATCACTGAGCAGAAACCGCAGGATAATTTTAGATTTCAACATATTGAGAAGTAAAGAATTGAAAGAGCAACGTTGAAGGATGGTTCATGGCATTTGACAATAGTATTAGCCCTCCCAGAGGGGAATGTTTCTTGTAGAAAACACATCATATGAAATTAAGAATAAACAATGTACAATTTTCTGCTCACTGATTTCACTGTTGGGAATGCCAGAATGCTGGATCTGCCCCATAGAGGAACAACAGCAAAAAATATTTCAGAATGACAATGATCAGAGCAATAGCGATTTAAAAAGAGGGCAAAGGAAGAAATAAATGCTGGCGATACAAGAGAGTGCAAATGCTGGAATCTGGAACAACAAACAATCTGCTGGAGGAACCCAGCAGGGCAAGCAACACCTGTGGAGGGTAAAGAATTATCAATGTAAATAAATGTTGGAGGAAGGAGGTGATGGCTGGATCATCACCGTGAGGCAATTTTTAAAAAATCTTTTATTCTTATATAAGGGATAATGGAGAAAATTGAACAAGTGTGAAAAATAGTCATTACACTATCTCAGTATTTTTAATTCATTTTTTCATGATTTAGAAGTTGTTGGTAAGAGCAGCATTTCTTGCCCATTCCATGTGTCTGCTGTCCTCATTTAAGGTGGTGGATGGGTTGCCAATCAAGCTAGCTGCTTTGTCCTCGATAGTGACAAGTTTCTTGAGCATTGTTGGGGCTGCGTGCATCCAGACAAGTGGAGATTATTCCCTCCTGACTTGCTCCTTGTGCAAGTGCCGAAAAATTTAAAAAAGACTGCAGGTGCTGAAATTCTGAGATAAAAACAGAAAATGCTAGAACCACTCAGGAAGTCAGGAAGCAAATGTGGAAAGAAAAACAGACTTTTCTATCAAACTGTCTTTGATCTGACATGTTAACTTCTGTGGCTCTTTCCACAGATGTTGCCCAGTATGCTTCCAGCATTGTGAGTTTTTATTTATAAATGTAAGTGCTGAAGTCTGAATGGTTGACTTCTTATGTGTTTATTATGGATCTTTCCTTCAAAATTCTGTTGCTTCAGTATCAAGAGCAATAAGTTAGCAGAGACTTTCCATCTCCTGGAAACCAAAGGATGGAGGAATTGGGGGGCAGCAGAGACAGAAGACTGGGGCCCATTCTGTGGCAGAGATGGACAGGGTGGGATCACAGCAGATGATTAACCAAGGATCAGGGAGCAGGCTCAGGATCACAAAGATCAGGGTAATGAACAAATCAGTAGCAGTGGTTGGAGACCGAGTCCACAACTGGAAGTGAAAAGAAGTGAAATGACAGATCTGTCAGTTGGATGGATTGTAGCAATGATATCAGGGACAGGGCAGGTCAGTGCAGTGTGGTGTTCAGAGACTGAATAGGCTGGGACTATTTTCCCTTTAACGAAGGAGACTGAGGGGTGATCTTATTGAGATAAGGTGGATGGTCACAGTCTTTTCCCAATATTCTGTCATCAAGTACTGAAGTTCATCCTTCCTGTTAAATTGTTATCAATGTCTTTGCTTATATTCTGTTATTATTCTCAGGGAACTACACAGGCTTTTAGCTATCCTTATGCACGATCTGCTCAAACTGTCTGGTCTTCTGTTCTGCAATGGTTGTTTTTAACCCTTTCCAAGTCACCTTTGATTAATTCTATTTCTCATCTCACAATAACCTGTTGCATATATAGCACTGGTTTCTTTTCACATCATGCTTTGTAGAGGGTTAGCAGTGTGCCACATGGCTCCAGTCATTGTCCTGACAGGTGGCATAAAGACATAAAGAAATAGGAGCAGGAATAGCCCATCTAGCTCTTTGAGCCTACTTCACCATTCATCAAGATCATGGTTAATCTTCTATCTCAACACCATTCTCTAGTACATTCCCCATGTTGGTTGGTTCCCTGAATGTTCAGAAATCTCTCTATCTCTGCTTTGAATGAGCAATTACTGAGCTTGATCCCCTGGTCCTAGTATGCTCAGGTGGGGGAAATAACCTGCCTCCCTGTATGCTGTTAAGCCCTTTGTATATTTTGTAAATATAGAATACTGTATATTTTGATGAGATCTCTCACCTGTCTAGGCTCAAGAGAATACA
>JARFYF010000084.1:49482191-49502801 GCA_030265395.1 Rhina ancylostomus | reverse complement strand
CAAAACTGTATCCATCACATTGACCTCAAAATCCACTCTGCCTCCTCACATCCAACCGGTCTCATTTTTCTCCTTGAAACTTCTCCAAGTGTTGTCTCCCTGCAGATCTGCGTCCACTGTTCTGTCCAATCAGATATCTGGCTCTACTGCAGCACAAAAACAGGCAATCATAAATAATAATCAATATTGTACCTCATGAATTTCAACACATGAAACTCTCATACGGTAACACTTCAGGAAATCCGTCAGTAATCAATAAATGCATTGAACATGAAAGGTTATATTCTTTAGTCTACTACATTGCATATTGTTTAACTTCTAAAGAGGCATAAGTTTCCCGTATGAAAGTATAATGAGCAAATTAAAATGAAAAAGAGTTGCATCAAAGTTAGCAATTGTTGACAATATTTTTTTCACTAGTCATTCAACATTTGTATATGGTGTCATTACAATATTTATATGATGCAAATAACTCTCAGCTGGTCCAGAGCCAATCAATTTAATTTCTTTCCCTAGAACTGAATTTTTTTATTTTAAAATCAATCTCTGGAGACAACCTTCTTACATTCCAACAGTGTGACAATTCCATTTATCAGACTATCTATCCATGGCTCAATTACTTACGAGTGGTGCCAAATTACAGGCAATTCTGGGGACTTTCACCTTGGGAATTGGATTAAAATGAGCCCAGCTATTTCACACTTTTATAGCTGTCAGAACTTGCAATCTGGATTTGAAGATGGAACTGTCTTCACATATAATGTACCAAAGAGACACAACCCTATCTCACTTGAAGTGAAATTTTGATACAAATGGAAAAGCAGAATTACCCAAATTATGAGGATAGGATTACTGTCCAGAATCACTTCAGCTTACCCACAATTACCTGAATCAAATGTGGAAAGCCTATCTTTCTGGTACTTCACACTCTTGAGTCAGGCACCAAGGTTCAAAGAAAGAACATAGTACAGCACAGGAACAGATCCTTCTCCAACCACATCTGCACCAATTATGATGCCAGTCAAACTAATCTCATCTGTCTGCACATGGTCTGTAGCCCGCTATTCCCTGCCTGTTCATGTGTCCGTGTAAATGCCTCTTAAACATTGTTGTCATATCTACTTCTATTACCTCCCTTGGCAGCGCTCTCCTGGCACCTACCACTCTCCGTGTAAAACAAAACATGCCTCAAAAATCTCTTTTAAATTTTCCACCTCTCACCTTAAAGCTGTTCCCTCTAGTATTTGACATTTCTACCCTGGGAAAAAGACTCTGACTATCTACCCTGTCTTATAATGTTATATGCTTCTGGAAGGTTGCCCCTCAGCCCCTCAAGAGTTTTTTCCATCTTCTCTTTATAGCTAATACTCTCTAATCCAGGCAACATCCCGGTGAACCTCTTCTGCACCGTCTCTAAAGCCTCCACATCTGTTCTGCATTGTGGAGACCAGAACTACACACACTACTCCTAATGTGGCCTCACCGAAGTTTTATACGGTTGCAACATGACTTCCTGACTTTTGTACTCAGTGCCCCAACAGATGAAAGCAAGTATGCCTTCTTTATTACCCTATCCGCTTGTATTGCCACTTTCAGGGAGCTGTGGACCTGCACCCCAAGATCCTTCTGTACATCAGTGCTCCTAAGGGTCGTGCCATTTACTGCACACTTTCCTCTTGCACTTGACCTCCCAAAATGCAACACCGCACACTTGTCCAGATTAAAGTCCATCTGCCATTTCTCCGCCCACATTTCCTGCTGTATCCTTTGACAACCTCCCTTATTGTCCACAGCTCCACCGGTTTTCATGTTGCCTGCAAACTTCCTAATAAGAACACGTACATTTTCATCCATATCATTTATATATATCACAAACAACAGCTCTGATCCTTGCAGAAAACCACTGGTCACAGACCTCCAGTCGGGGAAATGACCCTCTACTATTGCCCTCTGTCTTCCATGATCAAGCCAATTTTGTATCCACCTTGAGAAATAAAGGACTGCAGATGCTGGAATCTGGATGAAAAACACGATGATGCTGCAGGAACTCAGCAGGCCAGGCTGGCCTGCTGAGTTCCTCCAGCATCACCGTGTTTTTCATTTGTATCCACCTTACCAACTCACCATGTACCTCATGTGACTCAATCTTTTGGAGCAGCCTATCATGAGGGACCTTGTCAAATGCGTATCAAGTCCCATGAGTAACTGAGCCACAGGTAATGTAAAGCAGAGCACCCCCACCCCACCCCACCGCCACCCTCGAGCATCTCTAACAGCTTTTGGTGGAAGGCAGAGTTAGGGGCTGGAGGATAGTCAATTGTCAAAGGTAGATACATTTACAGTTGAAATAAACTATTTTAAAAAATGCTAAAATCTCCATAAAAATCTAAAAATAGAATTGTCTAGGAACACAAAATCACAAGAAAATAGGAGCAGGAGTAGGATACCTGGTTCCTCAGACTTGCCCCATCATTTAATATTGCTGATGTGCCCCAGGCCTTAATTCCTCTTCTGAACCAACTCACACCGAACTTTCAGAAATTAAATCTACCTTCTCTTTAACTATCTCCGGTGATCTGGTCTCCACGACCTTCTGCAATAGAGAATTCTGCAGATTCATCACCTTCAAACACATAAAAGCATCAGAAATAATTGAAAACATTAAGCATGAAGAATATATTTTTAAAGTGGGTCTGAGGTGGAAGCTTTGTATTTTTACACAGAGGGTGGTTGATATCTGGAACACTCTGCCAGAGGAAGTTAGTGGAATTAGATACAATTATATCTTTTAATAAGTATTTAGACAGACATTTGAAGAGGCAAGGTATAGAAAGACATTCTCCTAATGCAGGCAAATGGGATTAATGTAGATGGGCAAGAAGTTCAACATGGACAAGGTGAGCTGACGGGCTCATTTCTATGCTGTACAACCCTATGACTCTCTAACTCTATATAAAATTACCACTTTGCTAATTAATTTGAAAGTCAAGAATTCCCACTGAAATCTGAGTTTCAGACATTGTGCCAGGTCTGACTGGCAAGGTATCTGAGAGGCAATTCCTCGGTGTAATACCAGGCAATGCCAACAAGGTCAGGCCCATGCTGGGACTCCAGTGACAAAGCATGGTGACAGATGAGGCCCCTGAATCTGTTGGTAAATCCTGGAATCACAAACCCTTGTGTGTAAAAGGTACTTCAGCTCAATGGTTTCCTTTGGAACTGTCATTTGCAATAGGCAAGATTCAGCCCACTATTTCTGAATTTGTCAGATAACCATGTTTCAATAAATTTTTATATGCAATATTTCTTTTGCAATTTTCCTTTATTTTTTCAAATGTCACAATTCATACCACTCTGTATTGTTGCGGGATTAAGATTCTACAACATTCTTTCTGCAGCTTTGTAGTTTGGTGGGGGAAATACTAATTTTGGATCACATTAATAAATTATGTGAACCGTTTCTAGACCACCATCCATGTTCATATACCCCTGAGAGGGAAGAGACCATGATCTGGAATATACATCAAGGAGAGGTTGAGGAAAATATGAATTGTTAATTCCTCTGTATAAATCAGCTAGAAATAATACAACAAAGCACTTTCTTTGGCTTGTTTCCCAGACTAGCGTATTTTGAACACAGTTCTGATAAAGACCCACATAAAAAAACTACAAAGTAGGTTGCTGTGGCTATAAAAATGAAATATTTCATGTATCTATATGCATTCTGCAGAAGAGCTTGTTCTTCTGAGGTTTGTTTCATGTTATTTCTTATTTCATCAATACAGTTGAGGGCTGTTCTTTATTGTTAATTGCCAGAAAATCAATAAAGGTTTTTGAGGCAGTAAGAGTTAGATTTTTTTCATATTATCTATGACTTAAATATACACATTTTTACATTTTTCAATATGTCTAGAAGTGATTTATTTCTTATCACAGGATTTAAAGAGACAGTGCTGCTTTTCCAGGTCCAAGCAGTTAACAAAAGTATTTAGAACATTGATACTAATCCATCATGCGGACACTGCAACAAATTAGTTAATGCTGTTTTAATTTTCTATCTTAGCTTCTTTAAAACTAATATATAAATGTTTACCTTTTCAATGCTTTAAACAATTATGCCATTTCCATATTACTACATTTGTATAACTTTTCATATGTATCAAAAGACTTTTGTTAGCTGTTTTTTCTTGTGATTAAAATAGAGCAATGAAAATTACTTTCACATCAAGAAAAGTATTAAAATAATTAAATTAAATAAATATTTAATCTATATATTTTCACAATTTTTACCTTCAATAGATTACTTAAAAGAGGAAGTATTGCTGGAAATATGTTGATTTATTTCAACTTTTTAGAATTCAAAATAATTTTAACTTAAATAACAATAACTTTAAAATAACATTAGGCCATTTTGAATGCTTGATTATCAATTTGCACATTAGACAACATTTTAAAAGCATTTACTTTCAAAACATGTCATAAATTGAGCATCTCAATGTACACAGACAGTATGCAATGACCACAATTTCATTTTGTTTTAGGTCCCAACTGTTTTGCAGGAGTTTCTATTATACCAGCTGGACGAGAAGTGAAGATCGATGAATGCACAACTTGCCACTGTTCCTACGAAGATGGAACCTGGAGAGTTGGCCATCAAGCAACCTGTATCAAGAATGACTGTCAAGAAACTTAGACAAGAGATTGTACAATAAAAGACAAAGAAGTTTGTTATGTTGAATATGAAATGAAACTGAAGAATGCTGTTTTTGTATATACTGTATTGCATACCGTAATTATATTTAATTAGTTACATTATTTGTACAAAATCCGAGCAATAAAAAGTGACTCGTATATTTCAAGCATCACAATTTGGCACTCTTAATTTTGAATAATGTGGGTTTGAAAATACTTTATCACTGTTTTTCCAGCACTATAGTCCTCAGTATTCTCACACATACAATTCAACATGTAACTTTGTCAGGTAAGGTTAGCAAAGACTAAAGGGAAAAAAAACATGCGTAGAATGGTAAATGCTGTGCAACAACCATAAATATTTTACATTAGAGTAAATAACATGCAAACATAAAAGGTAAACATTTGCATTTAGAGATGTTTCATGGCTATTAGCAACAGCTGTTTTGTGGGTTTAAAGGATATTATGGTTTTGTAGTGGTTGGATACATCTGAAATCCAAGTAGCTTTGCTTCTACTAAACCCACAACAATTTTATGTGGTGTTCTCCATTTGTTTTTGTTTTTTTAAAATATCATGTAACATATTTCTTCCTCAGTTTTTGCCTCTCTTGTATTATTCATTGTTCCCAGCCAAGACTTCCATGCCAGCATTGCTCTTCTTGAGAAACATGAACAATATTTCCTCAGCTTCCCGTGATGTCACAGCTTGTAGCAGTTATTTGCATTATGGAGAAAGCAGCACAGACTCACATTCTGATCATCTAAAATCTTCAGACATGTCTTTGTCACAATGCGAGGAGATAATGGAACTGCATAAATAATTTAAATTCAACACATCCAATCAGAATGGAGAAAAGTGCACTCGTTGATGGGTGACCAGATAGCAAATGTAAAAAAAAGGCACTTTCTTTTTAGGATGGTGGTTGCATAGGGATGGGCTGGGGATTTGCTTTTGAAACACTCAATATAACAAAGCCTGCACACAGGCTCCTCACCCAGCCTCCAATGACACATGGAGTAGGGTTCTTGGAATAATTGGTGTGGAGAAAATTGAGGAACTGGATGCATTTGGGATAATTCAATATTTGTTTAATCTAGACTATTAATGAATAAGGAATTGTTCTGCAAAGGGTCATGCAGAATTCACTAATTTTTATCAATTAAAGTTATTTTGTAACAGTGATGAAAACTGTTCACAGTTATATCATTGCCATAGCAAAACTTATAAAACCACCTTCTTTGAGATTTGATATTCAACGTTGTATGCTGGAACCCACTTTCCCAGTTCCATTAACCTTGCCTTTGTACATACCAATCTTACTGATAGCTCTAACCTCAGATGTCAATGTCTGGCCTTTGCTCCAGAGGAGCTATCTGCATCTCCTCATTAAGAAACTAAAATGTCAATATTCAGTCTATTATTCAACTGCTATTCCCAATGTGCAGGTCGATCACTATGGTTATGGGGTAGATATCCTGCAGCATGCAGATATCTGCTGGCTCTTGTAATCCATGGAATTTTGATCCCTCATCTGGACCTATGCTCAAGAGCTGTTCGTAAGGAAGATGCAACAGTGGTGGCACGGAGTTCAGGGCAGGTCAGACCAAGCAAGACATTTCTTCCCTGGTTTCCCTCACACAACCTATTCACATCTTCAATGTTCCCCACTCCCTATGTTGGGAGGTACATCTGAAGACTTGGTATTTGGGAGAATGGACAAGAGCAGCAAAAGTCTGGGACTACCCGTGATGATGGTTGGCAGCTGGTGAGCAGAAGCAGAGATGGCAGCCATCTCTGCAACAAGCCATGCTTAACCAATCAGCGTTGCAAACTCCAGCTAGCCAGTGCCGTGCTCGTGACACAGGAATGGTGGCTTGGGTCTTGCTGCACTGTAAATATGCTCCCCATCACACACACTTTACTGCACTGCTAATTATACACAAAATTTCATTCATCTCTGGTCACCCCCAGGGAATTGATCATAATTGTGAAACACTGGAACAAATGATATCCTCTCAGAACTTTGATTAAGACATTTATTAGTCACATGTACATTGAAACACAGTGAAATGCATCTTATTGTATTACTGAGAATGTGCTGGGCGCAGCCCACAAGTGTCGCCACTCTTCCAGTGCCAACATAGCATGTCCACCACTTCCTAACCCATATGTCTTTGGAATGTGGGAGGAAACCAGAGCACCCGGAGGAAACCCACGCAGACACACAGGGAGGACGTGCAAACTCCTTACAGACAGCGGCAGGAATTGAACCCGGGTCACTAGCACTGTAATAGTGTTATGCTAACCGCTACACACAGCTTCTAATATCCTAACAATCCCAATATTATCCATATATCCAGGTGTATGCTAGGTTGTGCTTTTTCTCTCCCAGTATTCTACATTTTGGATCGTGTTCTGGATTTTGCTATAGGAATTGTACCAAGGCCACATATATCATAATATTCAGCCAGACAGCAATATCCAGCACCCACATGTACAGAGTTGAAAAGGAAGCCAGGAAGTAGGTGTATAAGTTACTGTTATCCTCTATAAGCTTCACATTACTGATTCCTCACTGACAGACTCAGCATTGAAATAAACAAAATGGCATAAAATTTCAGAGCTTGCCCAGTAAGCATCCAGAATATTTCTAGGTCAGTGAGCTTGCAGAGCTTTGATATTGCACATTTAATTACTGCAAAATCTCCCAAAATGAGGCATAAATATTGGCCAGGGACATGAGGAATAAATACCCCAAAATGCATTGAAATAATTCTGTGGGTTCAATCTCAGAGGGCAGGCTTAAAGCCTCATCTAAAAGATGGCACTGATATTAGCACGGCACTCCTTCAAAACAGCACTGGAATATCAAACCAGATTTTATCCTACAATAAGCCTGAACCAATAGCATTCTGAAAAGAAATAATTTTAATTACTGCCAATAATCTGGCTTTCCTCTTTTATGTGTAGAGTCTCATTCTATGAGATTTTTTGATGAAGATATTTTGAAAAACAATCATATTACTTATTTTTAAAATTACATTTTCTTGATCTTTTTAGCTCTCTGGTTATCTTCCTTCGCCTCTTTATTTTGCTTTCCGAACGTGATTTTGCATTGAACGTATCACAGTTTATGTTTCAAAGTTCGGGCTCTGTACTGCTGATTAATGGCTTTTCAGTCTGATTAGCTGAGGAGATATTTCATGGCTTGCAGTGATCACACAGTTCCCAGAACCAGTGTTGGGTTGCCTCACTGCTTTGGATTTCTAATCGCAGAAAGCAGCTGAGCAAAGACCTACTGGGAGTCTAATGGCATTCGTCCTCTGCTAACTGCATAATCTGGGCATTGTAAAGAAACGTTATCCCCGTCCCTTCATCAGAAGAGCTACAGGTGGATGGTTCAGATAGTGGTTACCCCATTTTTCCACAGTTTTCATAACTCTTCTGTCAATGGTCTGGCAAATATGGAGGAGAATCCTGGGGGGAAATTCACTCCTTTTGCATTCGAACTTCGGTGCTTCATTTGCTGGATTCCATGAGATTCAACCATTTACCTACCTCATCTTTCTTCAAACTGTATGTGCATGCAAGTTTAGGAGCTGGAGTACCTCATTAGGTTACTGCAGTCAGGGAAAATAAATATATCGTTCAGAAAGGAAGGCACAAATGAAAGTAAGCTGAGCAATGTCGACTTTCAGAAGCAATGTCATGTATCCAGATATATTCAATAATCTGAAGATTAACAGTTGAATGGGAGAAGTTCCTGGGAAATGGCATTATGGTTTAAATTGGCACAGATATCATGGGCTGAAGGGCCTGCTCCTGTGCCGTACTGTTCTATGTTCTATTTCTAACTGGGCAGAAAATCCCAAGAGACTGTGGTTCATATGGCACGAAGCAATTTTTACAAGTTCAACAATCCCAAACATAATCTAACACTGGAGGAACAGATAGAGTGATCCTATAGGAGTGACAGAGAAATAAAACTTGGGAGAAATGCAACTACTGAAAATTCAATAACTCTGTGCCTAAGAGTTCAATAAGGGTGGTAAGGCAGCACTCATTCCATCTTAGCAGAATGAAGCCAGCAGTTCAACAACAAAGTTTCTCTGTATTGACCCTGGAGTTATCCCTCAAATGACAGCCTATTCCTAACATCCCATTCTGATTTCAGTTAAAAGGACTATTGAAGCCAAAGAACTAAAAGGATACCCTGGAAATTAATGGACTGACTTGCTATGAGAAGGTGACCACAAGCTGCTGGTGAGATTGATGTCATTAGGTGGCCTGCTGGTTAGTGGTTACCCACTTGGAGATCTCCATGACTTCCTCTGACGATATTTCACAATGTCTTGAAGCCAGAATCAGAATCTATTATCACTGACATGTGTCATGAAATTTGCTGTAGCAGTACAGTGCAAGACACAAAACATGATAAGTTACCAAACCAAAAAATAAACAAACAACATTGTGCAAAAGAGAAATAGCAAGGTTATTCTGGGTATTATGGGCTCATGGACCGTTCAGAAATCTGATGGCAGAGGGGAAGAAGCAGTTCCTGAAAAGTTGAGTGTGGGTTGATCTACAGCTCCACCTGACTAAGCAAATGGTAGTGGTCAGAACTTTTCAAGCAGGAGCTAGCATAGCTTCCTTTTTTCCCTCATGGATGAAGATCACACTCCAAGCAATTATCTTCTCACTCAGGTCTTTGCAGGAACTCTATAGCTTACAACATAAAATCTTGAAGGACAAATCATTACAATTTGTTGCCTTAATACATGGAAATGCATATTGAGGGCACAGTTATGTAGGAAGGAGGAATATTTCAGGAGCTTCACAGTCTCATGGACAGAGGTAAGGTTAGACCCATGAACAAAAGTAAGTTCATGCTAAGACGTAAACTCAGTGCAATCAAGAATAATAGAAAAGCAGTAAAAAAATAGCTCCAAAAACTTATGCTGTAGAGGTTGACAAAAGTAACCAATGGCAGTTGGCACTATCAACAGAAGTATCTTTAAAAAAAAACTTGATTTACAGGAATCATCTTTCATTATGAAGGTAGCTACTGAAGGTATACAAATGAAAGGAGATTCATTAGACAAAGAGGTCTAATACATAATTTGGCAAACCTTGATATGTTGCTCTTGTGGTGGAAAATAACAAAAAAAGGATGTCATCTAGTTTGCAAGCCAGTATATTGACCGGTTCTGATATTGTGTCCTGGAAGCGCCAAATGCAGCAAGGAACTTTGGACTCTTTGAAAAGGAAGTGCCGACTTCAAGTAACGAAGTCTACTGTCAAAGTTTGGAGAGTCTAAGTTCCTTCCTGTTAAATCGTCATTCTTCACCTTGTCCTTCTCTGCTTGAGCCATGGCTTCTGGCTATTCATTTTCCAAAATCAACAAATGCTTCTCTCAATAGCAACATCATATAGTATACCGTGTACCACAACCATTAGACTACATCTCTTCAGGGCAGCTCAGTAGAACATTAACATGGTGTAGACTTGAAAGTAATCAAGAATAAATTTGCATATTCATCATTAATTGGTACTTAACAAATGCTTAACAAGTCAAGAAAAAGATTACTGCCTGGTCTACACACTGTTGTACATTAATTCAGCTCGATCCCTGGAGGAATTTTGGGAGCATGGATAAAAGTGCGTTAATAATAGGCTAATGTTGAATTGCCAAGTGACTACACATTAACACATACTTGCCATGTGTGCAAACTCTCAGGTCAAGTAATTTCATCCCCTGTGGGAGCTCCAATCCACTGCTTTAGTTAAGCATGTTTTCCCTGCAAAATACAAGAATTCCTGCAGCTATACAGTGTTCATATTAATGTGTTAACTTTACATCAGTTGTGAAGTCACCTATTTTAAAATTTACAAGGATATTTCTTTTAAAGTGTTCTGTGTCCTAGATATGGTCACTAAGGCAATTCCTGTAGACTTTCAACCATGAAATGTTCATATTGAAATAGTCACATTCCAAATTACCTGAAAAGATTGTTCCATCTGCTTCTTTCCGGATGAATTGTAGACCTATTAAAACTCACTTTTAGTTGCCTTTCAGCTATGCATTTACACATACAAATTTACAGATGCTATCCTTCTAATCCATACACAGCCTATCACCTGCTGAATATTTTCTAATAATAGTTCTTTTTAAATTAAATTTTATTTACAGCACGGTAACGGGCCCTTTCGGCCCAATGAGTCCACGCTGCCCATTTTTAAACCTATATTAACCTACCTATGTGTCTTTGGAATGTGGGAGGAAACAGGAGCACCTGGAGGAAACCCACACAGACATGGGAGAACATACAAACTCCTTACAGACAGCGACGGGAATCGAACCCTGATCGCTGGCGCTGTAATAGCTACCATGCCACCCTAATGTATTATACAATTTTTTGGAATATCTGACAAACCTCCAAAGAGATTGCTATACACAGAGAATGATGTGGTATAAGCAGTTGTTATCAGACCTGTTATCTAACAATGCAGAAACCTGAGTTCAAGTAATACCATGGCTGCTGTGGAAGTTAAATTCAGCAATTAAAACAATGAAAACAAATTAAACAAAAAAATCAGTAGCAATGATGGCTATAAAACTACCTGATTGTTATAAAATTCATTTGGTCCTTTTCAGGGAAGAAAATCTTACCCCCTTGTGACTCAAGGGCCAACATGATTGACTCTTAAATGGCCGAGCAACCTACTCAATCCGAGGGCGACCAGAGTTTGGACAATAAGTGCTACAACCAAATCACTACAACCTTGCTGGTGATGCCCAGATCCTAACATATGAATTAAAAATTGTAATTGTGGCAAATATCACATTTATTTTGGAATGTTACAGGGTGCTTCCACTTTTATGAAATTTTGAAGAGTAATAAATCTTTCAATCTTTGGTGAATCAGGATTACAATCGACATGGATGTACTGCAAACGTGTAGAATTCACACAAAGCAGTTAGTTGTCAAGATTGAAGTATGAAGTGAGAGTGCAGGACACTTTTTACCATCAAACATGAAGTATATTGGATTGTGAAACTTACCCCTTGTTGCCACTACCCATCCAAAAACTCATTATCTGTCCCGTTATCAAGATTAGCATACAATTTTTGGATGTATGACATTGTTGCAAGGATTATCAGTCTTTTAACAAGCAGTTAATGGGTCTTTTCTTTGTTGTAACTTAATCTTATCACCTTTACATATGTGCAAGTACACACTTTCGAGCCTGAGGTGGAAAGGTACCCAATACATTGCATAAAGTATCAGGTTGGAAAAAACTTGGTTTGAAACTCCCCTGAAATCCCCAAAGTTCTCTGAATTTCATCAAATGGTAAACTATGGGAAGTAGAGAATTCCAGCCACTGTCTGTCAGGAGTTTGTACATTCTCCCCATGTCCGCGTGGGTTTCCTCCGGGTGCTCCAGTTTCCTCCCGCATTCCAAAGATGAACGGGTGAGAAAGTTGTGGGCATGCTATGTTGGCACCGTACTCATGGTGACACTTGCCAACTGCCCCCAGAACACTACCCAAGAAGATGTATTTCACTGTGTGTTTTGATGTACATGTGACTAATAATATCCTATCTTCTGGTGTGCAGGTGATACACATTTGGGAGCAGAAGGCAAAACTTGTGGAGTGATAATCTCAATTTTGAAAAAAAAACAGCAGCAAAAAAACTATGTGGAATTTGTAGAGGTACTTCCCTGTTGTTAGTTCCTGAAAAATATTTGTATTCATGAAAGGAGGAAGAGTTAAAGGTGTTCTCATGAATATACAATGATACACTGGAGCAGTTTCATGATAGGCAGAGCCACCACTCACTGAATATTGGAGTTTAAGATCTTATCAAAACAATATAAAGGATAGCAAAAACACTATAGTTAGATTATATTCAATCCAAATGACAGAGATTCTAATGCTGCTCCACTGGTCTAATTCATTCATTTTGTTTATGCATCACCACAATTGTTCATTTAAGCAACAACTTTGTGTCTAATTTAAAATTGGATTTGGAGTGCAATGATGATATATCACCAGCACTGTTGGGTTGTTTCTTTTTCTACACAGGGACCAAACTTTGGAGCACACGACTGGGTCAAAAATGAACAACACTGGTGAAACATTGGTGACTAGGTGACCACGTTCCCCTTCTTGCTGTGAAGCTGCAGACTAATTTGTGACAATTTTCAGTAAGTCAGGTAGCATTTCTGGAGACAACATCAAAGTTCATATTTCAGGTCAATGATCTTTCAGCATCAACATGAAAAAGTCATCTAGAAATGCAAAATATAGCATCCAGTACAAAACAGAAAGAATCACATGCAAGTTGCTGCATCACAGTGTTTGAAATGTAGTTCTTATTGTAAAGGGAAGAAAAGTAGCAGTCAATGTACACGGTCCAGGGTTCTACACTTGAGTCCCACAAACTGTAATGAGATAAGGAGCCAGATAATTTGTTTGATTACTGTAATGTTGGTTGAGAGATCACCTTTGGCCAGGGAACACACTTACTCTTCAAATAGTACAATGGTCTCTTTTAATTTCATCTGAGAAGCAGATGGCTCTTAATGCAGTCATTTATTGAAAACACAATGGGCTATAAATTTTCTGTGACCTAGCTTGCAGAGCTACTCTCAAAGCCTTTAGACCTACGTATACAGCATGGAAACAAGCTGCTCCCAGATTGCAATCCTGTGATCTCAGTTGTTAGGTCTCCTGATAACAGATGCAACTCTGACTGGAGCAGCATGAGACTCCACTAAGGCATGAAAGGCTTTGAGTGTCCTTCACCTGTGCTGGAATGGAAGGAAAAACGTGACATCTGCTGCTGCCCTGTGGGACAAAGGTGCACAGCAGTTTCGTGCTGAAAATGAAGCACCCCTGGTCCCACTCGAGGACCTGCAAGAGGTTGGAGATGGATTCTTCCAAGCTCCTTAATAATTCTTCCATCCTGTTTTGCAGCTATTGTCTCTGCAGGTATCTGCAGTAGCCTTCCCACATTTCTGCAGGTCCCCTGTGGCAGAACAGATATGTGATCTCTTCCTCTTAGACATTAACTTCCCTATCCCTCCAGAGGAACTGCAGTCCACTTGAGCTTGGTGTCTTTCCATATGAAAGACCTGCGTCTAGAGTATTCAGACCTTAAACTCTTGAGCTAGTCCTTTGTGATGTCTTCCTCCTTTGCACTTCATCCTTTTCCTCCTTTGTGGAGAGATCTCCTGCACGATGGACACTTAATTCTGCCTGGAGACTGTGCTGGTTCCATTTCTCAAGTTTCTGCAATGACAAAAATTGAAAGGAAATCATGGTAATGGTGAGTACATGGCACTGTTTGGCAGAATGTGTGTGCTTGTGTGTCTGAAACCATGTGTCAGTGTGTGATGTATGAATGTGTGTGAGTGTGTGTGTGTCTATTAAACATGAATATCACTGAGGAGAAGGCAGCTGGAGACATTGTTGCTGTAGCTCTCTTTGTGTGAGCTCAGTGTCCGAGACGTGTGAGTGGTACAGTTGTTTGTATTTGAAGGCAGCATAAGTGAGGTACAATTCAAAGTGTCAGAACATTAATCTTGAAATAGTTTATAAAGTAATGGGAATTTCACGTCTCCACCCAGGAACAGAGAGACTTAATCTACAAGAAATAACCTCCTACAATTTGCAGTCCAGCTCTGCTCAAAGGGACCTCCCAACAGGCTTGGCACAGAAGACATCTCTCCTACATTTTCCCTCATACACCAGGAAGATGTGGTCCGAGTCTAAAGAGTTGGGGATTGAGTTCCCTGCTCTGCAGCATTTGGATTGATGCAGCAACATAAACGTCTGTCAGTGCTGTGGCTTAATGCAGAGTGCTTTTTAAGAGCTGGAATTCACTGGGTCAGTAGCTGCACAACATTGAACCACAAATCATTGTGACTTGTAGATTAACAGCATAAAAGCAGCATTCTTCACTCAAAACTACTTAGGCATTTCCACCAGGTGCCTGATCAAACATCACATTCGATCTGCAACGGTGAAAGAGGGTAACTGATCCATGCAGCATTAATGCTCCCAATTAGTACTGATCGTCGGTGGAAGAGGTTTTTGGAACCAACACAATTCAGTTCATGTGGGTTAGAATATCTGCTTGGAATTCTTTCTTCTATTCCACTTTGTTCAAATTTGGTTGAATTATGCAGGACTGAAAAGCAGCTTCATGCCAAGACATCCTATTGAAATAACAACAGAAAATGTTGGAAATACTCAGCAATTCAGGCCATATCTGTGGAAGAGAAACAGAGGTAACATTTCATATTGAAGACCCTTCAATGCTAAGTGTTTCCAGCATTTTCTATTTTTATTTTCGAATCCTAACATCTGCAGTTTTTTTTTGTTTTGAATCCGATTGCAATGATAATCTGATAACTGTACAAATAACTTTCTTGCAGATTCTGCGCATAATCCAATCCTGAGCACAAATGGGTATTTTAAATGGACAGTAGATGATCCAGTGTTGGCATACATATATACCAGAGGATTACACAGCCATCTCAATAGTGTCATAAGGCCTTAACTGGAAGGCAACAGATAATGACAATACTATAGCGGGGCACAGTGGAGATGATTAGGTAGTTCACTTGTCAATCAACAATGGTGAACACACTGATACAAGTATTGAGGTTTATTTAATGCATAGAATTTTTACATAACCAATTTGCAGTCATGGCATATTTCCAGTTAAATTATTCTGTGCTTTTAAGGGGAATTTTTGTGGTTTCTCTTTCCTCTTCTCTTTAACAATCGCTCTTTTCTAAATACATTAATGCTTTTGGTGTACAATAGATTGTTGTGATTATGATTCTGCACGCCATCTCTAACTCATTGGCTGACATGATGTTGTCAATAAATACTCATTACTGAAATATTCAAATCATGCTTCCACCTATTTTTAGTGGGCCCTTCTTGCACCAATCATCTTTCTTCCCAGTTTCACAACTATAGCACAAAATAGCTGGTCATCTGGCATGATCTATTTCTGTATCCATTTCATTTAGTGTCTTTTTATATCAGAAAACAGGCATTATCAATAATAACAATTATACCTAACAGTTTTGGGATTGGTTTGGCATTTTTAACAAATGAGTTTTAGTTTTGTTTTGGTTAACAAACTTTCTTACTCTACATTTGGAAAACATTACAGTTAACATCTGCATGGACCAGTTTAGCTTACACATTGAGTTAAAATAGAACAAAGAATTCTTGAATACAGAAACTAAAACAGCTTGTACAGTGAGATTCTGTGATGATGGGTAAATTTATGAAGAAAGGGAGTTTGACAGCCTTGAGCATTCTACTCCCACAGTAACCACATTACCAACCACAAGGAGTGTTTTCTTAGAGAATTGATAAATTATTTCTGAACTGCTTTTTCCTGAAATTACTTGTTTATTATTTGTAGGAAGCAGTAAGCACAACATAATAAAAAAGCACAATTTTGAAGAGTAACTTGTACACGACTGACTGACTATATTTGAAGAGAAACACTTTACTTACCAGATTGAGAAAGAAAGTGATTTTTTGACATTCGTTTTCAAAGAGAAAATCAGTCAAGGGTAGCTTTCCCATCCTATCCAGTAAGTGGGTTCATGGCCTTCCTTCGGATTAGCATGTACACAAGTATGACTGCACCCAAACTGCACTTTAAGCACTACACTGCCACTGAAAATCAAGGCCTAGTCATTCCTTAACTTTAATTCTGTCAGGCATCCTATAAAGCCGTTCCCTATGGAAGGTGCCTAAAGTGCACCTTCTTGTATTGATCTCATGCAGCAGCAGCTGCATTTCATCAGCCATGGTACTACAGCATTTTTGACCATCTGGAAGATCAAAGCAATTTGCATTTGAGGATTTTTTTTAAACCACTTATGCTTAGTTGCTCATAACATAAATTTCCTTGGTTTTTCTAATAATACAAATACAATCCTGGTTGAAGCCCTTTCAGGCTCAGTTACATCATTTCATTATTTAAGCATAATAAAGGGTTTTTTTTAAGATTCACACAGCTTGTCCAATTTTAAATACAAAAGAGTAGAAGTGCTCCAGGCAAGTGTTAATGAGAGTTGATGTATTGAAAAGGGCGCCGACTTCATTCATTGATTCCACGGTTCCCCAGCACTTTTTAAATCTTGTCCAATCCATTTTGAAATCTGCACTTGATTTTTAATATTTCCTGATAATTTCTCCTGAATGAAATAATTTTTAGATCCTGATTTTTTCCATTCCCCAAAGTCACCAAATAAGAGGCTACAGTGGAAAATTAAAGTAAATAATAAACTGCCAATGGATTGAGAACTGATTGACAGACTGGAACCAGAGAGTAGGAATAAACAGGTTTTTTTTTCTGGGTGGCAGGCAGTGACTTGAAGGGCTGTGTGGATCATGCTGGAACCCCAGCTATTCACAAAATACATCAATGATTTGGATAATGGAATGGAACACCTCCCAGTTGGAAGATGGTGCAAAGCTGTCGGGGCAGCTGTATGGGAATGTGAGCTGTGAAGAGGATGCAAAGAGGCTCCAATGTGAATTTAAAAAATTGGGTGAGTGGGCAAGTGAAGTTTAAAGTGGATAAATGCAAGATTATACACCTTGATTCCAAAAACAGAAAGACAAATTATTGTCTAATTGTGAAAAAGGAAGATGTAGCAAGACCCAGGAGTTCTCGTATACCAAGCAACATTCAGGTATGAAAGCAAGTGATATGTTGGCCTTCATTGAAAGGGTATTTGAGTACAGGAGTAATGCTGCAATGGAGCCTTGAAGTTTTGAATGGAGTTTTGTTCTCCTTATATGAGGAAAGATGTTCTTGTCATAGGGGAGTCCAAGAAAGGTTTACTGGACTGGTTGCAGGAATGGCAGGGTTGACATATGAGGAGAGATTGAGTTTGGTTAGGCAGATCTTCACTGGGGATTATAAGACTGAGATGGGAAACTTAAATTCTAACAGGACTAGACAGACTAATGGAAGAAGGCTCAGAACCAGGGTGTGCAGGGCACAGGATTTGCTATTTAGAACTGAGACCATGAAAAGTTCTTCAGTCAAAGGGTGATGAACCTATGGAATTCTCTATCAGAAAAGGCAGTGGAGGTCAAGTCATTAAATATATTCAAGGAGGAAGTGGTTGTATTTGTTAATGCTAAAGGGATCAAAGGACATGGGGAGAAGTCAGGGATAGGTTACCAAAGTATATTAACAGCCATGATCATTTTGAATGGTGGAACAGGCTCGAGGGGCTGAATGGCCTACAGCTGCTCCTATTTTCTATGTTTCTAGAGCATGTATGCTGTATTTCTGGCCGCTTGATCATTTCCAAACTTAACTATTCTTTCATCTGTGGCTGTGAATATAGCTCCAGGGGCTTAAGCTCCGGAATTTCCTCCTTACATTTCTAGACCTTTCTACCACACTTTCTTTCTTTCTGTTCTTAAATCCATCTTTTTGACAAAGCTTTGAGCATCCATGTTAATATTTCCATATGTTGTGCAAATTCAGATTTTGTTTAGTAACCTGATATCAATGCCTTTTTTGAAGTGTTTGTGCATCAAAGTTGCTATTTCAGTGCAAGTTTTTCTTGGATATAGATTAATACAATTTGAGCATTTATATTTTGGTTCTTCAAGCAGGCAAAATTCCAAATGGTTTTAATGCAAAGGACCATTGGAAATAGATTTTTCAATGAATACTCTTTTGATTGGACTAATATCAGCTTCAAAATATGGAATATAGTTGTGAAGGATACAGCAATATGTGATTTTATTTCCATCACTATTTTAAATACCAACAATGCATTTAAAATAGTACTCAGTTTGATGGGTTCTGTATGGGGTGTGCAATTAAAATGTGCTGTTTGAAAATTTTCATTTTAAGTATTCCTTAACATCAATATTCAATTTGTTTCCATTCAAAAGAACCAAATGAAGCACAAATACAGAAATATATAACCTGGAGGGGTTTGTGAAAAATGCAAAGGATTTTGAGAATCCTTTTGTTGTGGTTAATGAATATAGCACTTCATTGTGATTATAATTGTGATAAACTCAAGGGACATTTATTATTATAATCAGCTGCTTTAAAACTACAGGAGCTGATGCAAAATGATTAAATTATAGCAAAACATTCTATCAGTACTTCACAGTAAAAGAGCAGAAATGGGAAGCACAAAAGATAAAAATGGAACTGAAATTGAGGATGGGGATAGGATAGTTAATATTCTGAATAAATAGTTCCTTCAACATTCACAAGGGAAGAAATAAACAGCATTCCCTCTCCAGAGGTAATCAAAGTAAAATTAATGGCTTTGATATAAATGAGATGGAATTCCTATACAGGTTAAAAATACCAGAAACAAATTGGCAAAGGCAGATGGTATTTATCCCAGAGTGCAGAAAGAAACTAAGTAGATTTCTGTGACACTGCCAACCAATTAGAAGGGCCTTTTGACTGGCAGATTGGAAGCAAACCCATTTCCATGGAAAATAATGGAACTATTTTTATAAGATTTAAGTGTGTTTATATATTATTAATCTTTAAAAAGTAGCTGGGATAATTCAGAAAAATATTGCCAAAACAATTGTGTTAACCACTGGAAAGTGCTATAAACCAGCACTTAGGCTTTCAATACATATTTGACAATAAGAATATGCATGGAGGGGGTACTTAAAATTTGGAGGTTGAAAAGGAGACATGAAATGGCATAAGACGACAGATAATCCCAAAGTATTCTGCAAGTTTATTAAGGGCAAGAGGGTAACTGGAGAAAGAATAGGGTCCATTGGGGACCAAGGTTGCAATCTGAGCATAGAACCAGAGAATGTGGGTGAGATACATATAACAGTTCAGCACAGGAATGGGTCCTACACCCCACCATGTCTGTGCCAACAATGATGCCAATTTGACTCATCCCATCTGTTTGTACATGGTTCATATCTCTCTATTCCCTGCCTATTCATGTGCCTGTCTAAATGCCTCTACAATATGCCTATCATTTCTGCTTCCATATTCTCCCTTGGCTGTGCATCCTAGGCACCCATCACTTTCTGTATAAAAACTTGCCTCGTAAATCTCATTTAAACTTTTCCCCCTTCACAGTAAACCTATTTCACTCTAGTATCTGACATTTCTACCCTGGGGAAAAAAAAGACTATCTACCCTCTCTATGCCTTTCATTATTGTATATACTTATGTCAGGTCACCCCTCAGTCTCCAATGCTCCAGAGGAAGCAATCCAAGTTTTCCAACATTACAGCACAATACAGACCCTTTGACCAACAATGTTGTGCCAACATTTTATCCTGCTCTATTATCTACCTAACACTTCCCTCCCACATAGCCCTCCATTTTTCTATTATTCATGTGGCTATCTAAGAATGTCTTAAATGTCTTGAATGTATTTGCCCCCACAACCTCTGCCGGCAGGGCGTTCCACACACCCACAACTCTTTTTAAAACCCTTTCCTCTGACATCCCCCTTATACCTTCCTCCAATCACCTTAAAATGATGTCCCCTCACATTAGCCTTTTTCACCCTAGGAAATAGTCTGACGGTCCACTCGATCTATGCCTCATCATTTTGGACACCTCTATCAAGTCACCTCTCATCCTCCTCTTGAAAGAGAAGAGCCCTAGCTCGCTCAACCTATCCTCATAAGACATGCTCTCCAATCCAGGCAGCATCCTGATAAATCTCCTCTGCACCCTGCCTAAAGCTTCCATATCCTTCCTATAATGAGTGACCAGAACCGAACACAATACTCCAAGTGTGGTCTGACCAGAGTCCTATAGAGCTGCAACGTGACCTCACAGCTCTTGAACTCAATACCCCGACTAATGAAGGCCAACACACCATATGCCTTCTTAA
>JARFYF010000084.1:49313448-49328459 GCA_030265395.1 Rhina ancylostomus | reverse complement strand
AACTGATCTATGTTAGATCAGCAGCCTATTTACATGACTGGGGATGTACTGGATATACATCTATGACTGTCGTAAAGATGATACAAAGTGTATCTGACCTCTTGGCTCAATAAAGTTAGGGAATGTACCTAGGCACAATGGTGGTGTGAGATCAGATGCATAAAAGTCTAAAATGATCTGAGGCACATTTAGCCAGCAGTTCTCCATGAAACTACCAGCAAGCCATCCACATGTTTCAGTCCAAAGTTCTGGGCTTTGATAAAAACCCATTAACTTGAAATGTTTTATCTGCTTCTTTCTACAGATGCTGCCTGATCTGCAGATTGTTGGTGGCATTCTTATTTTTACTTCAGAATTGTAGCACATACCATATTCTGCTTTTGTGTGATAGATATAACGATTGACTTTCAAATAAGAAGGTAAGCAGATTTTAAGTACAGGTTGTTCCTTATGTCTTTCTACTATGTAAAATAATTCCATGATTCCATTATTATTGGTAAATATAAATAAATTGACCAATATGATTCCCATTGTGTGCACATGCCATTTTTTTCTGCATTTCTTTAGTTTATTTTTAATTTAACATGCGGTATATAGGCAGTAGAGTGGGTAGGTAGAGGAAACCACTTTGCAGAAGTCTCGGGTGGTGGCAAGAGGAGCGACGGAAATAAATGGGACTTTTCTTTATGTATGCAGACTAGCTCAAAAAGCTGTCCCACAGCTCAGTTCCAAGAAAAGCACATAGCTGACTGCGGATAACAGATGCTGACTGTGGCTTACAGCTCCAGCTCATAGCATAGATGTGTTTAACGATTTTCTTTCAAGGGTATTTCACTATGTCGGACATGCCAATAATTATTAAATACAACTGTAACTTATTCATGAATAAAAGACTAATAGACTATCTAAAAGTAAGTCTGTTGTCTAAGAGTTATTTAGAAGGGAAACAGTTAAACACACTGAAGAAAAACTTCTCTTAAGTATAACTCATACTGGGATCCATGCTACTCTTTCTTCCTGTTTTTTAACTGAGTGACTTGTTTTGCAAGCATGCTACCAACATACCTGTTTTTATCAACTAAAGTAATCAACACAGGAAGCAATCTTGTCTGCAGCTGATGTGCGTAATGCATAACAGAAATAAAGGAAACAAATTTATGGAGCTGCGCTGACACAGAAGCTCATGGCGACTGAAGTCTTGTAACAATTCTCTTGATGTTCTTTGCAGAATTATCAACAAATTAACTCAATGGAAATGGGTTGTGAGTTCTACAGTGTCTGCGTGAAATACTTATTAATAATGAGAAATGATTAAATGGGAAAAATCATCTAATTTATACAATATTAACATATATTAAACATTGACTCCGGCACTACGCAAGTCATAAGTAATTGTTGAATCATCACATATCTTAGGATCCCATCTTAAATCCCTGGTTCAGGACAACATTTTTCAAGCATTGAAGACTACACATTCAGACAACTTGCCTTTCTTAAGTAATTAAGAGTAAGTGCTACTGATATTAAGAGTGTATTTGATATTGTAAATTTTGTACTATGAAGAAAAGATTTTAGTGTCCATCAATGACAAACTACTTGTGTAAATCTGAGGTCAAAACTCAACCTTGTTGATAAGTTTTGACACCTGGAGGGAATCACTTGATACCATTTTGGTTTACAGGACATGAAATATAAATCCAGAACATCCAAATACAATGACAAATATAAATACAAAGCATCCAAAAGTAAACTCCTAAAAGAGATTTATAAAATCATAAAGTTGTGAGAGGCATAGATAGACAGCCAGGGTCAAAATGTCTAATACTAGAGGGCATGCATTTAAGGTAAGAGGGGGGAAATTCAAAGGAGATGTGCTGGGTAAGTTTTTTTTTACACAGAGTGTTGGGTGCCTGGAATGTATTGCCAGGGTGGTGGTATAGACAGATGATATAGGTGTTTAAGAGGCTCTTTGATACGTACACGATTATACAGAGAATGGAGAGATATGGGCCATGTGCAGGCAGAAGGGATTAGTTTAATTAGGCATTATTTGCTTAATTAGTTTGGTACAACAATGTGGGCCAAAAGGCCTGTTCCTGTGCTGTACTATTCTAGGTTCTATGTTCCAGAACTAAAATTCCAAAGCAAATTGTAAACCAGCCTAACCTCATTTTGATTTCCTTGCAAATTCCTGGCAATATAGTTAAGAGTTCAAGCAAGAGTCAGGCACCATAAATCCAGTTCTCTCTGGCTGGAAACTAAACTATGGTTTCTTGTCACATTCTGGTAGATGTGGTGTAAATAGGCACTAACTGCTCAGTACTCTTGCACTTACAGCTATTTCTCAGTGTAATTGACTTTGAACTTCATTAGCTCTGCAGTGGATTCCAGTATCTGTATAGTGCCATCACATAATGACCAATATCAATTTACGCAAATTTACAGAATAGAGAGCAGCACTGGTAGGTTAATCATGCATTTCTTCTTTGTCAAAAAAGATCTGAATATAGACTGCAAAAGCAAACAGGTTGTAACTCATACCATCATACTAAATGTATGCTGTGATAGAACATAGAACAGTACAGCACAGAAACAGGCCCTTCAGCCCACAATATTGAGCCAAATGAATTAAACTAGTAATTAAAAGCCTAACTAGTCCCTTCTGCCTACACAAGTCCATACCCCTTCATTCTCTGCATATTCATGTGCCTATCTAAGAAGCTCTTAAATTCCTCTACCATATCTGCCTCCATCACCACCACTGGCAGCACATTCCAGGAACCCACTACTCCCTGTGTAAAAAAACTTGCTCCGCACATGTCCTTTGTAATTACCCCCACCAATCCCCCCTCACCTAAAATACGTATTCTAACCCTTACGCATTAGAAATTCCAACCCTGGGAAAAAGACACCGGCTGTCTACTCTATCTATGCCTCTCATAATTTTATAAACTCTTATCAGGTCTCCCCTCAGCCACTCTGGAGAATACAACCCGAGTTTGTCCAACCGCTCCTCAAACCACATGCCCTCCTAATCCAGATCTTCTGTTAGGCTCATTCACCCTCTCAACACTCAACAATCATCTGCAAGAACGTGGATACCAAACTCCATCTGGACATTATGCTTCTGTGATGCTGATTTTCAGGCCTCTGGGCTGTTGATTGCACTTTTTTCACCTGGCTCTGTCACAGCTACAAACCACTGTATACAATTTCCTGCCAACTAATGAGCAAGCTGCCAATGAGATACAATTCACAACTGCAACTCAGCCAAAATATATTTATCAGGCTGAACTCAGAAGAAGAGTTAATCACAGAGTTATGTAGATAGATGGATGGATTCATATAGTTTACTACATATCTGCTTATGAAATGCAGATATGTTAACTATTTTTCTAACATCACTTTTCACATTTCCTTCCCTCAACTCACTTGTTTGACTGCCAAAGTAATTACTGAACTGAGTTCATACAAAATAAACATTACAGCAGACACAGGCTAAAAGTTTAGGTGAATTAGACCCTAAATATGCTGCTGGTAAATCAGAGGGTAAAACAAAAGGATTTTAATTCTGCTAATATGAAATAAATGTTTCAGTTGAAGTTAGGCTATTTTCTTTCTTCCAGGGAGTTGTGTAGGACAGAATCTCAGCCAAATCAATTAAAACTTTTAATTAACACCTTCAAAAATAGATGCATGGGGTTATGGGAGTAGATTTTCTTTCAGTCCTATTTGTAATATGTTCATAAATCTCTCTGCATAGTGTTTAGTTTTAGCATATATTGGCAGATTGTAGGTGGAGGGATAAAGCTCACTGAATCTGTTTTTCTTGTAAGACTGCATTAAATTGATGTCAGCAAGCTGCTAATGTTTAGCTTAATCTAAAGTACAGACTTTAATAATATGAAGAAATTGGAACTAATGAATGTCAATTTTGTCTTTTGTATATTCAAGGGTTAACTCCACAATTCTTCAGTCCCAGAGGGGAAGATGCATTCATGCAGAACAGACTGGAGATGAGCTACAATTCTGCAGTCATTGCTTTCTTGTGAGTGTGCAGGATTAATTTAGTTTTTATTCAATCACAGAATATGGACATCACTGACAACACCAGCAATTATTGTCCATCCCTAATTGCTTCTGAGGAGGCAGTTAAGAATTAACCACATTGGTGGGTCCTAAGTCACATATAGGGTAGACCAGGTAACAATGGCAGATTTCCTTCCATAAAGGACATCAATTGACTGAATGGATTTTAAGGAGTATTCAACAGTTTCATGCTTACTATTCTTGATGGTGGCTTCTTTTTAAATTCCAAATTTATTACTCGAATTTAAATTCCATAGCTGTTGGGATGTAAACTCATGTCTCTAGATCAATGATTCAGAACTTTAGCTGCTAGTTCAGTGTCTTACCACTACACTATTGTAGTTATTGTGGAATTCCTGAATGTTGTTTATCTTGCACATGGTAATTCAGGTCAGCTTTTTCCTTTTTTGCAAACGAGTTCTCAGGTTGGATGCCAGCCATGAAAATCAATTACTGTTTGTAACACAGTCACAGAAAACTAAGATAACATTAGCCATTTTATTTGTTTTTCCACATTTTATTTGTTTTTCTACATTTCTTGCTAAACATTCCTTTTAATTGTGATTTTAATTTTTTGTTTACTACTTCTGTTATCAGCCTCTCCTGTATGCTATTTTGTCAAAAATAAATTATTGGTAAAACAAATTATTCTTAAGATCATCATTAAAGACATAAGAATTTGGGGTAAGGTTAGGTCATGTGGCCCTCAGGCCTGTTCCATATTTGGTAGAAATGTGGATGATTTGATCCTGATTTTAGCTCCACCTTCCTACTTGTTCCCATAATCCTTGACTCTCCTATAAACCAAAATCTGAACTCTTTCTGGCTTGAATGTATCCAGTGATTCCAGCTCCAGAAACAGAAAGATTCATGACCTTTTCAAAGAAAAAAATTCCTCATCCTCTTGTCCTCTTGGGTGACCCCTTATTCTAAAACCAGTTGAGATCACTCATAATCTTGTATGTTACAATAAGATCACCTCTGATTATTCCTATAAGTACCCAGCCTCTTAAGAGAACCCCTTCATTCCAAGAACTAACTTCGTGGAGCTTCTCTAAACTGACTTGAGTTCAGGTGCAGTAAAACTCCAATAATCCAGTATTCAATTGTTTCATAATTTGATGGTCTGACTCAATCACTAGCCTGGGATGCGAACTGGGGTGTCCAGCATGCAAGCAGAGTATGCAGCCGGACCCGAGGGTCTGGAGTGCAGCCAGGATGGAAGTCTGAACTGAGGGATCCAGTACACCAGGGGTCAAGAATGTGGATAGGTTTGCAGCCAGAGCCTGAGTCAGGAATACTTGTATCTTTCTCTTTAATCTCACATGGTTCACTGGAGAACTTACTATACTATTGTGTAACATATATTAAAAAATAAGAGAAATAAGTGCGTATTTGGAATAACATCCAAGAGTCCAGAAAATCTATTGGTCCTGCATTACCAAAGCCCAAAGAGTGCTGCATTATTGTAGTTTTACTGTACATCCCTCCATTAAATAAGGGGACCAAATATGTACACAGCTCTCCTGATGCAGTCTCAGAGGTATTTTATAGAAATGCTTCCCAATTTTAACATTCCATCCCCTTTGCCATAAAGGCCAGCCTTCCCTTTGCTTTACTGAGCTGGTGGTTTACCTCTTACCTCTGTTAATATTGGAACTGGGCAAGTGGAAGTGGGTTTCAGATTTTAACAGTTTTTTGTTACGATTCAGCCCTCTAACCCTGTCAGTCTTCATGCTTAAATTCTACATGACTCCCATCAACTTCAAATCCACCACAAAATGTTTCTCTCTGTATTAGCCCTAACAATTAATTGTGAATGAAACCATTGCATGAATGGCAACTCAGTTCCTATATGTTACTTTCTCCCAGCTTTTTATGGTGACTTTTGTAAAGCAGCAGCTTAAGATAAATAGATCTGTTGAAGCCATCTCGCAAAGAGTTGCCTTGATCGGTGCTTTCTTATAAGTTATATGATAAATATGAACTCTTGATCTCTCAATCTACCTTGTCAAGGCCCTTTCACTTTATCTGTTTACCTGCACTGCATTTTCTCTGTAAAGGTAACAGTGTATTTTGCATTCTGTTATTGTTCTTCATTTTGTACGACCTCGATGTACTTGTGTATGGAATGATTTGTTTGGATGGCATGCAAACAAAGCTTTTCACTGTATCTCGGTAAATGTGACAATAGTAAACCAATTACCTATGTTCTAAATACAAAATTGAGAGACAATATTTGTTGGGTGCAAGCCATGTTCACAGCCTGGGTTATATCAGCTTTGCCATTTGGTCAACCAAAAGGTAAAGTATTAAGTTACTCCAGCATTTAGCAATTTGAGTAGAATACTGATAGGGTAGCAGTATCAAAGAGGATGAAAAGGAAAGAAAAAGCAAAGACCGAAAGGTACGCTTGACAGAAGTGAGTATGGAATTCAAGCTTAACTTCATGTGTTTCAACTATAGACTGAGTCATACTGGTTCAATCACCACTGCCCAGATTACCACTTGTAATTGTGGCATACCTGTACCAACCTGTACTAAACTGAGGCCACTTCCTGATCCTCTATATCCCAAAGTCCAATGGCATGGTCTACATGGTGACAGTGTATTGAGCAGATGCCACATAGAGTCATGGAGCAATACAGCACTGATACAGGCCCTTTGGCCCTACCAGTCCATGCCGATAGTCTCTGACAGATAGCAAGATGGGCCTATGGCTTTACCAGATATACTCAATTTTAGATTTTGAATGCCTCTGCCATTTAGAGACATATAAAAAAACATTTAAAATTTAAGTAAAAATATTAAAATGTCAAACATTATTTCAATTTAAAAAAATAATAGTAGCTGAAACATAAAAGCACATACATTATTTTTTAACATATTTTGTTAAATATGTTAACAATGATCTAAATTTTTAAATATTTACCTTCCCCTTTGCCACCCAAATCTTCGCCTTAAAATCCCCATTGAAACCAATTGGGTTTCAGATTCTGTGCCTAATAAGATCTGCTGTAGGATACGTTGTGGCAAAGCAAACTGACAGATCTGGCAATAGTCAGCATGATTCGGATTACTGTCATTTTACATCCACATTCTATCACCAACTGAAAGATGTTATTCCAAGCTGATGAATCTCATTTCAGAATTGACTCCATTCTCCTAAAACAAAAGGTAAAATATATAAAGACTAGAAATTTGAAATCATTTGAAAATCTGAAATCTAAAATAATTTATCTAAAGTATCTTCTTGCTCCAATAAAAGGTTTGTTGTCTCTACCCTGTTTTTATTCAATCAAGTCTTTAAGTCATTCATGTTTTCTATTTTTGCCTGCATAGCACCTCTTAGCCATCAACAAATGCCTCTGCCTCATAGCTTATTGTGTGCCAGATAATTTTATTTTCTTTCCTACTGCAAGATATTTACTGCCCTACACTCACTTCATAAGTTCAATATTTTATCTTTCCTCTCATTCCTCACTGGCAATCCCTTGATTTGCCATGATACGGTGATATGTCCTGAGGTACATCAGCAATCCTAGACCTGTAAATCCATTCCCAGAAACAGTAGGTGTAAGAGTTGTCTTTAATTTGCCATAGCTTTGCAGAGATTTTGGTAATTTTTTTTACATGCTAAAGAAGTGAATAGGGTAGCAAACTGAAATTTAGCACAACATATTATTTTGGTAAAGGACTGAAACCAGCTCTTTGAACCACTGCCTTCAGACTCTTTTAACACCTGCTTGGCACTTAAGATGCCTGCTATTATTCATTACAGAAGCCGCACAGCATTTTGGTGGCTGATGACTTCAACTATGTTTCAATTAAAAACATTTAGCTTTGTTCAAGTACTGAAGGGGCATTACTCAAAAAGATACTGATTCATGATCATGGTGATCACAGTTGTGAAGAAGACATTTAAAACAGATCACAAAACTTTCTGGAAGCCCTTGTCAAGACCGCACAAAATTTAAGTAACATTTGATCTGGCAATTCTGACAATTTCATCTGAAAAGAGTAAGTGTTGTACTGCTTCCCTTATGTAGGTCACGGGGAGTAGGGGAGTGCTTGTCAAGAGCAACAAAGACTAGTGATTTCCCCTTGCTCTGGACAAGGAATAGGAAGAAAACATGAAATTAGATAGTGCAGCACTATTTGTTGCAGGAGAGAAGGTAAGGAGGGCAATAGTATGTCCTTCCTGCCTGCATACACAGGACACTTCTAGATCCAATGCAACAAGACCAATGGCAACACACTTGATAACCTATGTGTCCTCTCCCTTGATCCCTGAGCCAATCCAAATGTCCAAATCTGTGCCATCTGGAATACCTCATACTACGTGAAAGTGGTTGCAAGAAGTCCACAAAGAGTGCTCCATGAAAATTTTTTCTAATCATCTGGTACTAACTTTGATTAATGCCTGCAGAATCATTTATATGATAAGCTTCAGCTAGCTCACAACCCATGTGCTTAATTCAAGTGTTCAGCTGCCCTATCTTATTACCCTAGTGCTCATTTAAACATATCCAAATATCCACACATATTTCTTCGAAGACCTCTACTCTAAATTCCTGTCTATTTATCTCGCAGTGTCTGATGGTTTTCACAGTAGACTTTACTTAGCACTTTCTCAAGGCTTTCTTTCACTCCTATTACTTGTTCTCTTACATAATCTATATTTGTCCTGGCCAGTCTCATAACTACAAAATACTAGATTTGGAACAAATTTAGTTAGATTTTAGAGTAGATTTTAGTCCAGAAGTCTTTGCTTTAAGATTGAGGTCAGTGCTATGAGATCGTCAATCTCACTCTGCCAATAACAGTTACAACAATGATCTAAATTACCTCCCGTAATATGTTCTCAAAGCTTTGTTGCCAAAAATAAAATGATGGTGGTCTACTACAGAAATTAACCAAGTCTAAACTTGGATAGCCCAAGAAAAATAAACATTTTTGGCTCTGCACCCTGCAGTTATTGGAATCCACTTGCTATTTTTTGTTCATGGCCTAATTGTTGGGTCATCAAGTGAAATTAGCAATTTTTCAGTAAAACAGCCATTTTCAAAAGAATAAATCGAAACAATTTTGCAGAAGTAACACATTTCCATACATTACTGGATTTTGCTGAAAAAAACTTGTTTGCATAATACACGCAGTTACTGAGGTGCAAATCAACCATGTAAGTGATGTGGAAAAGGTGCCTCTTGAGTTGCAAGTTACCACAATTTGGCGGATAATTTGTGCTACTCCAGCAGTTGCTTTACAAAACCAGCATCTCACTGATAGCCTCTCTGTAAGTTTCATGTTTTTGAGCAGTTGCAGAATAATAGTCCATCAAACTTAAATCACCAGAAGTTAAGTTCAATAAATAATACCATGAGTACTCCTTTAACAATTTGATGGTATTGATGGTCAATTAAATTCTTCATTCCAGAAAATGAAAGTTTGAAGTCACATGTTATGAAGTGTCTATGAAAGGGAATTTTAATTTGTGAGAGAACTATTTGTCGGGCTATGGGGGAAAGGTGAGGAAATGGGACAGACTGGATTGCTTTACTCAGAGCTGGCATAGACTACATGGTCTCCTTCACTATCATAACAATACTATGATTTGATGGTTGTTATTCAATCATTGTTGAACATCTTAAAAGTCAATATTTCTTATTTTTTCCCATTTACCTCTTTTTATTCTTTTAATCTAATCTTTCATTCCCTCTCATTATTGTTCTGTATGCTAATTTGGCATTGAAATAACACAGTCTGATCCACTGTCCTTCTCTGCCTTTAGATTTATAGATTAGGGAGATAATTGATTTACCAATGTCGCAACTGTGCTATTTCCCCTTCTGTGATATTTTCATCTCGCATTTCCATCAGCTGAGAGCAAAAAAATGTATTGTGTGCCGTTCTCCCTGTGACCATGTGGATTTCTTCCAGATGCTCCAGTTTCTTTTCATATCCCAATGATATGTGGGTTGGTAGGTTCATTGGTCACAGTAGATTGTGCCTAGTGTGCAGATGAGTGGCAGTAGCTGGGGGAGTTGATGGGAATGAGCAAAGGCTAAAAAAAGTAGAATCAATGTAGGATTAGTGTAAATAGATGCTTGATGGTCAGCATGGACTTGGTAGCTGGTCCCTTTCTCCATCAAATAACATCCAATAATATTTACAATGTTAAGATTTATGTATCAAAATATACAACAAAGAATGAAGCCTTTTTCCCTTTATTCCTTTTCCAGTTCTCTAAAAGAAATATCCAATTATTCCTACTAATCCGCTATAGCTCAATATCATATTCACTGTTCCCTGTCCACGGCCTCTTGTTCTCTAACCTCATGCTTTCTCCATGCCACTGTTTTCCCTTGTACTATTTCAATGTATTTATATTTTGAAATTATCTGTATGGATGGCCTGCAAAACTAAGTTTTCCACTGTATGTCAGTACATGTGACAATAATAAACCAATCCAATCCAATGCTATCCAATAGAATATCCATACACCTGCTGCTATAATACAACCCCACCACACTGGAGGCAGCTGTTCAGTTCATCATCTCAGGATCCAATTATTTCCACTTCATTACTTTTCTCCAAAATCCTACTGCATTCTCATGATCCCTAATCCAAAGCCCCCTTATCCTCATCCCATATTTCCCAATATTCTCTCTCCCACTCTTATGCTTTACCTTCCCTTTCTCATATCCAGACCCCATTTTATGGCTCTCATTTTGAAATTGCAGTGCATGAAAGGAGGCCTATGTCCAAACATTCCCACTTCCCTGCACTTTCTCCAATTGCCCTCTCTCCTACCCAGTAATCCTTTTCCCAAAATCCACAGTCTATAATCTTATATCCTCTACCCTCCATTCTGATATGCACATCCTTCCACCCCGGGCCGTGATATTTACCAGAACTTTTCTGTGCCTCCTTGTCAAGTCATTCAAATTCTGATCTCTTTTAGGAAAGCAACAGTAAATTTGTGCTTTATTAAGTGGCCCATAAAGCAGACAAATCTGTGGAGAGGGAAAGCTGGCGTTATTCATAATCCAACAGTTTCAACTGTCACACTTCTGAAGCCTACATAACACATTTGTCAATGTGGTTTGGAATAAAGTCAAGATTTAATCAATTGTGAACCCATGGACTGTGGATTGACTACATGCTCCCATCTGCTAATATAGCCCACTCTATTGATCAACTAATCTGGAGCAACTGCAATACTTCCACAGTATTCCCGTATTTTAACCTTCGTGTCACTTGAGTTCTACATTTGGACAAATTTAGTTACATTGACGTCTTGAGTTAGCATTGTTACCAGATGTTGCAATAATGTGCCTTGACATTTTAATAAACCATTACTCCTCTTTTGAATCTTCTCCTTATGAAAAGGATTATCAATCTGTTTTCCTGAGACAGTACTAGGAGAACAATGATGGGAAAATGGATGCAGGTATCATAGTGCAGGACTAATCCATGCTGCTGCCCACTTGTGCAGAAATTATTTAATACACCAGCTATCACTAATATAACAACTGTTTAATGGAGGAAGTTGTTAAATTTATGCTGCCTGCTACTTTAAATAATTTCTGCATGAAGCCACCACTGCATTACTGGAGGACCCAATATTTCAAGTGCCTTATGCTTCTCTTAAAAGGAAGGTACAGTAAGATGAATGTTTTTTTTCTACAAGTGAATCAGTATTGTGATACTTTCACTGATGGCTAAACATGCAAGAGGGCATCTGTCTTGAATTTCAGACAATGTAATGGAGACTGTGATGGAAGAAGAGAAAGAAACAAGAAAAAAAACATTATCCTGAGGGAGTCAGTGGAAGGAAATAGCTCTTGTCAATGACGGAATGCAATTTCAGAAGAAGTCTAATCACTTCCCATTACCTGACAAAGAGAGTGACTTCATTTTCAAATAGCATATTCTACCAACTGCATCAAAAGCTTCAGCCACAATTCACTAGTTCCACCACCTATCTACCAGTAAGGATTCAAAACTAACATTCATGCACTTTACCTCAACCTCACACAATTACAACAAATCCACAACTTGCAGCTCAAGGACACTGTTTAACCAGGACTTCTACATTACTTAAATATATTGAATGAAATATACTTAATAAAATTTGCTTCCCTCTTTCTTGCAGCAAGATTTGGTGCAAAACAACAGACTGCAGAAAAGACTCGGAAAACATGTCCTTCATTCTTCAAGAAAACAATACCGGCCAGTGTGGTAACTTTTTTTGTATGGGATAACCAAGATAATTTACTTGGAGAAAAAGTCAGAGAGTTTGACAGTAACAGAGTTAGAAAGAATAATTGTCTCATCGGATGAAGCTAGAAAATAAGAGCACTGAAGTCATGGAGTCACACAGTTAAACAGCACAGAAACAGGTCCTTTAGCCCAATTTGTCCATATCAACCAAGGTGTCTTCCTGAGCTATTTTCATTTGGCCCATATCCCTCTAAACCTTTCCTATCCATGAACTTGTCCAATTGTCTTTTAAATGTTGTAATTGTTCCCACCTCTACCATGTCCTCTGGCAGCTCGTTCCACAGACCCACCACCATCTGTGTGAAAAGCTTGCCCCTGAGCTCCCATGTAAATCTTTCCCCTCTCAACTTAAACCTATGCCCTTTAGTTTTAGTCTCTGCTACCCTGGGGAAAAGACTGCAGCCATCCACCTTTCTATGCCCCTCATGATTTTATAAACCTCTATAAGGTCAGACCTCAGCCTCCTTCACTCCAAGGAAAACAGTCCCAGCCTATCCAGTCTCTCCTTTTAATTCAGTCGTCCATTTCCAGCGACATCCTTGTGAATCTTTCCTACTAACTGCACTCCCTCTAGTTTAATCATGTCCTTTCTATAGCATGGCAACCATAACTTCGCACAATGCACCAAGTGCAGTCTCACCAACATTTTGTACAGCTGTTACATAACATCCCAATTCTTGTACTCAGTGTTCCGACTGATGAAGGCAAACATGTCATATGCCTTCTTTACCACATTATCTACCTATATTGCCACTGACAGCAAACTATGTAGCTTCTTCCTGTAATATCTGCTGACCGGTCCAAGATGTTCTTGTATCCTTTTGGAGCTTGCCACAGTTCCCATGTTTCAAGAAAATGTCCCAATACTACTTTATTCCACCATTCAATATTGTGCCATTGAGAAGTATGCCTTCAACAGCGCAGGCTGAATTCTCCTGAGTAGGGCCTAATGCCACGCACACTGCCTGTGAAACCTGTTCCTCTGAACATCTCCTTTCCACATCCCAAAAGCCAATTTTGTTTGAATAAAACCATCCCAGAGCTGAGCAGCTAGGTCCAGAGGTGGTGAGAGGGGATCGCTGATGTAACTGGATGGCAATAGGGGTGAGAAGGAGCATTCCAGACACGCTTCACCCATAAAATCCTTCAGGAAACTTTTGACAGGCACTAAAGCTCCACACCTGGCTTTGCTGTCTGTCAAAGTTATCAATCTGCTTCACTGCTTCCAGAATTCATAAACACTTAAAAATGTTTTGAAATTTTTAATTGTTTGTTTCATTTTTATAATTATTAATTTTACAAAGTATTACTGTTTTAATGAAAAAAATCAACTGAAAACTTTTTAAAATAATTAAAAACTTGAATATTACACAATTTACAATTTTTTTCTGATCATCATCCCTTGCAGCCACACAATCGATACTGCAGAATTATTGGCAAAGCTTTATAAGATCCAAGGGTAAGAGTCATGATCTCCAAGGATACTTTACAATTAGCCAAATGGGATCTTCAGCTAAAACATCAGCTTGGCCCCAATTAACAACATTGCTATCTTGGTAAAAGTGTTGTAGTTTGGTCCAAACACTTACTTGGAGGATCTTTAAACAGCTTGGAGGAATTCAAACTGCCTGGCAGCACACATAAACAAACATTGTTTCATTCCCATCCAGTGACCAGAAATGATGACCAGATCTGGATTGTTGACTTCAGGAAGGGGAAGGAGGGCGAACATGTGCCAGTTTACACTGGCGGGTTGGCGGTGGAGAGGGTCAGCAGCTTTAAATTCCTGAGCGTTAACAGATTGGATGACCTGTCCTGGGCCCAGCACATAGATGCAATCATAAGGAAGCCGTGCCAGTGCCTTTACTTTCTTAGAAGGTTAAGGAAGTTCAGCAGGTCACCAAACACTCCAACAAACTTCTACAGATGTATTGTTGAAGTATCCTGACAAGTTGCATCATGATCTGGTGTGGCATTTCAAATGCGCTGGAGTGCAAGAAGCTGCAGAGAGTAGTGGACTCAGCCTAATACATCCCTCCCCAACATCAGAAGTAGCTACATGAGGCACTGCCTCAAGATCTATTGTCAAAGATTCCTACCATCTGGGCCTTGCCATCTTTTCGCAGTTACCATCAGGTAGGAGGTATAGAAGTCTGAAGTTCCACACCACCAGGTTCAAGAACAGCTACTTTGCTTTAACCATTCAGTTCTTGAACCAACTTGCACAACCCTAATCACCATCTCAGTATAGCAACACTATGACCACTGTTATTACTTTGCACTTCAATGGACTTTGTTTTTTTTGTTCTAATTGTGTTCTTTCTTATATAGTCTTATACAATTTATGATTTTCTTGTGAATTTTGTGCCTCTGATGCTATGTGCTTGTGATGCTGCTGCAAGTAAGTTTTCATTG
The DNA here is from genome assembly GCA_030265395.1 of Rhina ancylostomus. NCBI lineage: Eukaryota > Metazoa > Chordata > Chondrichthyes > Rhinopristiformes > Rhinidae > Rhina > Rhina ancylostomus. The sequence continues at coordinate 49,313,669 of JARFYF010000084.1, read as the reverse complement.
CACTTGTGCTACAGGTACTTCTGTATATGACAATAAACTCAACTTTGACTTTGATCTCAATAATGAACCTGTGCCACTGCAGTGACTTGGAGCCACTGTCAGTATGGATCTTGATCTGTCCTGATGATTATGCTTTGATTTGGAGTGGGAATGGGATGGTGAGCCAACCAGGGAGAAGGCTATTCTGGATTTAGTGTTGTGTAATGAGCAGGAGTTGATAA
>JARFYF010000084.1:49219036-49242508 GCA_030265395.1 Rhina ancylostomus | reverse complement strand
ACTCAACCGTGATTTAAGGAACAATTCTCCAATATGAACCTAGGTGAGGCAGCGTGTGTAAATATCTGGGCTTCAGTAAAAAAAAAGCTTCATTGAAATAATCCACCTGTTAAAACCTGAACTCTAACTTGGCAATAAAGGCTGAGTATAGTTCTACCAGTAGGCAGTGTGAAAAAGTAACTTCTTCATAGTGCAAGGATCCATTGACATGCATGTATGGCATTTTGCAGGCGTCGCTATTTTATGATGTCATAACATATGATAACATCGCTATCATACACTATCATTAGTGTACCAGAGGATTCCATCCCTTCAGTATCCTGCTGGTAAATGATCAAATGCAAGTAAATATTCAGTGTTCTGGCAGTGTTAACTGCACTTGAGCCATTGCATTAAATCAAAGGGTTGTTACTAAATAAAAAGGACTCTAGTGCTTAGACTGCTCTGCAGGAGCCATGTTGCACTTGGTGAATGAACCACAAGATGTGTAATGTTGCACAACTTACTATAGCAATAGTTCTACCTTTAACATCCAGCCATATAGCAAGCAACTACCTTTAACATCCAGCCATATAGAGGCACATGAGGAAGCGATGGTGCAAGATAGGCAATGTTTTTCTGCATGGATGTGTTACAATTGACATACCAATACCCCATTCATCAACAGTTCCACATCGTACGTCCACTGACAATGCTCATCCTAATGTTCATGTGGCTGCGATGACAAAATAAAAGCCAACTTATCAATCAATGTTGTTAGATTGCACAGAAAAGTGAACTAAATGCTCCTGCGCACTTCTTTAGTGTACACCTCCAAGATACTAAAAGTTTATAGAGCACCTGTCCTGGTGTCCTCGACAGGGCCACACCAGGGGCTACGATATGGCTGGTCTGAGACTGCTGATTTCCATTGGAAGAGACTGCAGGTAGCCTTGGAGGATAACCTCAAGTATCTCTGGGACTACATGAACAGCAGTAATCTGACAGTTGATCAGCTGGCTGACAGGCAACAGCAAAATTACAGCACACAACGATTGCCATTCCCCACAACAGCACCTAGAAATCCTCATAACATGAAGGGCAGGATCTATACCATCCAGCCATCCTTTGAATGCTGGTATCTGCACTGGTATAACACTAAGACAAGCTTGCATTGATAGATGTATAAACTTCCATGGCAGCATCCCAACATTGGTTTGATTCTGCTTGTGCTGAAATGGAAATGAGATAGCTGGGGGTGCTTGTATACTCAGAGTCACGCATGACATCCAAAAAGAAAAATATGGACTTCAAACTCTGCACTCCAAACCCTGTTCTCCCTTGTTCCGTGACATCGCGTACAAGTTTGCTGGAACACCTGCCAATGTATATCCATCAGCCTTCTGTAGGCAGTCCAACCAAAGTACTCACCTGAAGCCTTTGCAGCAAAACTACTATGATTTAACTTTAAAACTTTACTCTGTGTCAGTATGTGAGCTTGTGACTAGTAAATGTTAAATCAGATGAATGCCTTCATCTTTATTTTCTGTGTGCACTTCTCGACCTGAAATCAGTATTTGGCTGTCTGAAAGGAGGAAAGGAGCAGGAGTAAGTGAGGGCAATTTTACACCATCTACCTATTGTTAATAAAAATAAATTAGAATGACAAAAGGTTGTGAGAAGGAGAATAAGGTGTGAGCATATCATTGTCTTCTATGGCTTCTATCCAGGGGCTCATTATGGCCCCATCATTTATGGTATTTATTACCAACTCCCTTCAGTTGTGTTCCCACTTTTGCTGCAAATACAAAATGGCTGTTCATTGAGTATCTGATTAATTGTTTACATGATTCAATTTTTGTAGCTGAATAGCTGGCAATGTGGGGAAGCTGTGAGATACAGACCTGAGGCTTGCAGTTGTGATAAGTAGGTGAGGATGCAATGAAACATAATTTATTGAGATTGCTGGCAGGTTAGTAATAGGCTATAGAGTATTACCAAATCTGTGAGGTTGATAACGTTGGTGGAATATTGCATTTGAACATGCATTCACTGATCTTGACTAAATAATTAAACTTTTAGTGACATTGTATCCAGATCCTTGAAGGTTGTCTCTTGGCATTGAAAATCACCATAATCTCCTCACACTACTTTTTATGTGTGTAGCTGGAAGAAATCCAGGTTCCTTTCAAAAATGGCTACCTTTCCACTGCTCTGTGTCTTGTACTGTGGCCTCCTCTGTACTACTGAAAAACTATAGAGCCCACTTTCTCCCATGAGACACCATTATGAAATGTTTCCCAGAACAGTTCCACTTGTGGAATTCTTACTAATACCTGCTACAGACACAAAACACCAATGCATCTGTGGTAAGTCTGACTTTTAATAGCATGAGCTTGATTTAACTGGTGCTTAAAACACTTGAAGGTGGACCCACATGTGAGGCAATTAGCCAATGAACAGTGGAGTTTGTGCTGGATGTACACATTGATGAGGAGACAGTTTTGATGTACTGCCTGCATTTGATGGAGGAGATGTGGGTTAATTACATATCTGCAACTGTTTACAGATCCAATCCATTGTTCTTCCCTAAAATTGAGGTGAAGAAGTTGTTTTTGTGTGAAATAAGGATATTGTGAAACATCTTAGCACAAGTTTGAAGTGTTCAGAGGTAGTCACAATTATCACTGTTGAAAGTTTCAGAGGCTGAAAAATAAGAGATTTTAGTGTATCATCAACTGTTTCTCAAAAACATCATACATTTCTGATTACTAGTTTCCTTATTATGAAAACAAAGGAGAAAGCACATTTTATGACACGATTGGTGTTAAAGATCACAATAACTTAAAAACTGAGGCCACAGTTTGCGACTTCTCTTTAGAAAATGACTTTTAAGTGAAGTTTTACTTAATGGCTGGAAGTCTATTTCTTTTATAAATTGCATTTTAGTTATCAAGTTAAAATGTAACGGTGAAAATTCTAAGAATCAGTGAAAATAAATCATAGGTCAGCCCTCGCTTGTGTAAAGTTGAGGACTGAATATGAAATGCATCTGTATCCTTTTATCAGTGAGTCATTGTTCACCTACTAGGTTCAATAGTAAGTGCAGAGTTAGACCATTCAATAAATGAGCTTTTCACTTCCACATGCCTTGCTGTGAACAGCTGATGGCTGAAGATTCCCTTTGCATCCACCAGCTATTAATCGTTAAAATTCAGAGCAGTAGCTTTGCTGGTAGAGTGTTTAATTTTCATTTAAACCCCTGCCTTGACTGACCTCAGCTCCTCTCCTTAAGCATATTTCACAAACTCTGATCTGAATAAGAAATTCTTTGATATGGAACAAGGAGGTTTGCACAATATGCACATATATTCCAGCTGAGAAGTAGCTCAGTTGCTATACTAATACCAATTGAAAAGAACAGAAGGAAGAACAATATCAATTTAAAATATAAGTGCTTTTAATTGTAACTTTTTAGCAACATTTGATAGGTTGATCCAAAGGATAACTAAGTTTATCCTGGTTTTATCAAAAATAAGTATATTTTGACCTTCATGCCCTAGCTTTTGTTGAAGGCAGCAATCTTAGGAAGAGGGAGAGGGATACCCATTGCTAAGGTCTGTTGTAATCAATAGGTATGAAAATGATAGTTTTGTAATAACCAGACAAATTTTAAAGTATGTTATGTCTATGTGCTAAGCTAAAAATCTACCCCTTTGTCTCATTCATTGGTATCTTTCCATCGTAATCGTTGAGGTACAGGAGATTGAGTGGTGACCTAATAGAGGTAGATAAAATCGTGACGGGCATAGATAAGGCGGATGGTCAGAATCTTTTTCCCAGGGTAGGGGAGTCTAAAATGAGAGGACATAGACTTAAGGTGAGAAGGGAAAGATTTAAGGACTGGAAGGGAAACTTTTTCACACAGAGGGTGGTGGATGTATGGAATAAGTTGCCAAAGGAAACTGTAGAGGCTGATACAATTACAATGTTTAAAATACATTTGGACAGGTACATGAATGGAAAAGGTTTAGAGGGTTATGGGCCAAATGCAGGCAAATGAGACTAGCTCAGACTTGGTCATCTTGGACAAGTTGGGTAAAAAGGCCTGTTTCCATGACTCTATGACACAGTTCCACAGTTTTCATCTCAAATGTAGATGACATATAGTATTTTTCTAGATGACCATGGGAAGCATCATTATTGGATCTATTCCTCCACATCCAGACAACTTAGCTGGATGGGAATGGGAGCCTGGTAATGTCAATGCACTTTCCTTCGTTAAAGTCAGCAAGTAAAATACAGGACATTGATCAAATATGGGTTATCCTTCACAAATATAGTTAATTCTACAATTTACTATAAATGTTGCCCATTCTGTTGTGTTGTGCACTATTTTTATGCACAATCCATACGATTATACCTGAAAGCTATTTGCTAACCATGATTGACTATGTTATGCACAGCACACTTCAGGAAAATTCCATCACAATCTGCCATGCATTTGATGTGTTTACACATGGAGACTGGACAGTAATGACAGTTGGTGCATTATGCATGTTTGATGTCAATATTGAAAAACTGTAGCACAAATGTGCTCTTCACATACAACATGCACTTCAACAGTAGCAGCAGTCCTTAAGGGGATGTTGAGAGCCTATTCCAGCATTAAAGTCCTGCCCTCATCTATATGAAATGACAACTTCCTTCATTCCAGATGTTCCCAGCCTTTTTGCTGTAAGGTAAGATCTAAAGTCCTTCGTAGTTGGGATGCCTGCCCACCACAATCCCTCTCCAAGGTGGCAACCAGCATTGGACACCATGTCCCAACAGCTCTCAGAGCCACGTACCACCCACATCCACCACCACACCATGAAAAACTGCCCTAAAATATTTCAGAGCAAGTGCCATTACAAGAAATTGTGGAGCAAAGTTGGCACTTTTCCCACAACTTCACTTCTATATGAGTTTTGTAAACAATTATGTGCTTTCCCATGGTCTTGACTATAATTGGCATGAGTCTTTCAATGTGGACCACTTCAATGTGAGTTTTTAAATGCGCAACAATTCCTACTGCACAATTTCTTTTTGATAACTATTAAATACTAAGTCAATACTTCCATTTGGCAAACCTCTACTTGGCTACACAAGTTGATAGGGTGGCAAAGAAGGTATATGGCATGCTTGCCTTCATTGGTTGGGGCATTGAGTATAAGAGTCAGGAAGTCATGTTGCAGCTACACAAAACTTTGGTTCAGCTGCACTTGGAGTATTGTGTGTAATTCTGGTCACCCAATTACAGGAAGGATGTGGAAGCTTTGGAAAGGGTACAGAGAAGGTTTACCAGGATGCTGCCTGGATTAGAAAATATGAGCTATAAGGAGAGGTTGGACAAACTTGGGCTGTTTTCTCTGGAGCAGCAGATGCTGAGGGGAAACCTGATAGAAGTTTATAAAAATTCTGAGAGGCATAGATTGGATGGATAGTCAGGATCTTTTTTTGCAGGGTAGAAATGTCAAATACTAGAGGACATGCATTTAAGGTGAGTTGGGGAAAATTTAAAGGAGATGTGCAGTGCAACATTTTTGCATAGAGAGTGGTAGGTACTTGGAATAGGCTACCAGAGGTTGTGGTGGAAGCAGATACAACAGTGGCATTTAAGAAGCTTTTAGACAGACACATGAATGTGCAGAGAATGGAGGGATACGAATCACATGCAGGCAGAAGAGATTTAGTTTGATTTGGCATCATGTTTGGCATAGATATTGTGAGCTGAAAGACCTGTTCCTGTGCTGGACTGTTCCATGATTTGTGAGCATCTTACATGCACTGATATTAACAGATATTAATCCAGATAAAAATGTGTGAAATTGCATAATTTATAATGTAGCATGAGGATGCTGAATTTTCTAAGTGGGCTTTGCTGATCAGAAATTCTACCCCAAAGCCTGTTTATTCAGCATATGAGATTCAGCCATTAGTTCACCCTACTAGCTATTGGGAAGCAAATACACCAGTTACATAGTTAACTATGTATATACAATGGGCGTATACATAGTTAAAACATGCACAAGTGATAATTGCTGCAGAATATTGCAATTGTTCATTATGTTGAAATATTTATGTAAATAATACATAAATATTTTTTCAGACTCAAATGCCACCATTTTGGTCACAACTGGAATGGCTCTTTTCTCAAGTTCATTCCTAAAAATTCTAGAAAATATTATTTGATAACTGTACCTTGTGATATTTCATTTATCTTGACAAGTTAAACTTTTTTTAAAACACCAGAGAGCATTTTTTTGTTATGTGGATCTGTGATGCTTTCACTTGGATTTAACTGGAATCCCTGAAAGCCATTTCAGACTTAATTCATGTCATTCATTTGGAGAAATCTCAAATAATCTCTATGTGTGATTCTTCCAATGGGTCAACATTTTTACACAATAGGTAGCTGTGCTATACAGACAAGTCCCAGGTTTGTACTGATTTAATTGATCACATCCAGGACAGTAGTCAGAGGACCACAAGTGTCCTCCATGCTTCTGAATGATGAGATATTCCAAAATTATCTTAACATGTGCTGGCTGAAAGAGATATCACTAACTATCACCACCAGCCTATCAAGTTGATATGCTCCAACTTATCATTGATATTAGAAGTTTAATCAATAACAATACAAGTTATTGATTAAATTTGCTATTGTAAAAGTTACTGGAATATTATTGGATTATTGTAATACTCCAACTGATTCACTATGACCGAAGGAAATTTGGCATCCTTACTAGCAATGGCATATAAATGACCCTTCCTCACCATGGTTGACTCTTGTTTGCCCTCAGATGTACCGTAGCAAGCCACCTAGTTGATGACACCACTTGTGGGTGGATAATAAATGCCAGCCATGTCAGCAAAACCCACATCCTGAAAATGAATTAAAACAAAGCCAGAGGAAGTCATTTTTTTAAAATGAATGATTGATTTTAAAATAACTCCATGCATTCATGCAAATGTGGCTGATGTGGATCACAAATACAATTTTTGTGGAAAAGCTTTAAACATAATTTAGTTTAGCTCCCTTAACTCCCCCAAAGGCCAGGGATTTTGTTTTACAAATGATGCTGTAAACAGGGAGCAGGAGTTTTTCTGCTGCTCAGCCAGGCAACTTTCATGTTTATTTTGATTTTCCGTCTTAATTTATAGAAATGTTTGTTTAAACTTTGACAAAAATGGTTTACACTTACTCTTTAGAAATGAGAACGAATGATTGCAACTTTTATTTCTGTTGCATGTTTGCTGCTGACAAGCAATGAGTTCATTAGGAAAGTGACGATATAAGATTGGGTCAGACACTATAATAATTCAAGTTGGGAGGTCTTTCTGATCTTACTGAATTCCAATTCCAGAGTGAACCAGTTACAGTTTCCTTTGATGCAAAGGAGAAGCAAGTATCCAGACACAGTGCTGGGATAGTGTTTGTAATTGGTACTTTGTAAATATGAGAAAAAATTGTTAATTCACTAATACTTGAAAGATTTGTTGAATTATTTATTACAAATCCCACAAAGCTTTTATTTACTGATGATATCAAGGAAGAAATTTTTGATTAGCAAGTCACATAAATTATAATTATAAGGCCAGTTCTTCTTCAGTCTATACCCTCCTCACTATAGGAATATGGGTCATTGGGAACCATTGCTTGAGTTCTATGATTAACATAATCAAAATTAATGAAGAGAAATTGCATGGTCATAAATTGGACCATTTATTTGGCACGTTAATTCTTGTTACATGTTCTTCTTATTCAAAATTCTATGCCAACAAGGGCCAAATTTTAAAATGTCCTCTTGCATTCATTATATGTTATCATGTCACTGTAAACAGATAGTGCAGTACTTGCTCTCTTACTTCTGCAGTGTATGAAAACCCCCATGGTCTGTGACATGAAGATAATATTGATATGCAACAACTAACACACAGTAACTTTCATTCATAAGTCCTACTACATCATGCACCTTGTGTGTGTGTGTGTGTGTGTGTGTGTGTGTGTGTGTGTGTGTGTGTGTGCACACGTGTGTGTGTGGGTGAATGTGTATGTGTGGGAGGGTGCATATGTGGAGTGCATGGCTATGTGTTTTGGGATGAGGGTGTAGGTGTGTATAAGTCATCATTCTTTGTGAGTGCAATTTTCCTTTCCAAAATAGTTTACAATGATTCTGATCGTTTACTCTCAGAAGAAACTCTGAAAAGTCACTGATACCAAAAGCATTTTATGCTTTCTGCAGTTTGCAAATTGAACCATTTTTGACCTTGAATTTTTAATTGTAAGAACCCACAAGCATGTTGTCATGTCAGGGCAAATAGATAGTAAAGTACCTGCTCTACCAGTTCAAGACCATGTTCAGACATGGAAGTAGCAAGTAACATTTTCACCATAAAAGTGCCAGGTAATGACAAGAGAGAGTTTGATCACTTGTCCTTGGTATTCAGTAGTCCTCCATCAGCAATATCCTAGGAGTCACTCAAGTTTCCTAGCCATATACATACCATACAGACGAGCGGGTCAGAGACAAGGTATCCTAGATTGAGTTACTGACCACCAAGGCCTTTCCAACACCTACAAAGGACAAGTCTCAAGTATAATAGGTAAGTTCTGCTCCAACAACTCTGAAGAAGTTCAGTGTCCAAAGTAAATTAGCCTTTTTTCTTGGTACTACATCAACCATTCTAAACATTCATTCTCTTCTCCACTGGTGCACCTCCCAAACTTGAAACTTCCACCACCAAGAAGGACAATGGCAGCAGGTGCATGGAAACAGCACCTGCAGGTTTGTATCCAAGTCACTTACCATGCTATGAAATATATTGCCTGTCCTTCATCCTCATCAGGTCTAAATCCTGAAACACCCCACCCAACAGATTGGTAGGAGTACCTTCACCAGATTTACTGTTGAGATTTGCCACCACCTTCCCAAGCATTGTTAGAAATGGGCAATAAATGCTGGCCTTGCCAATGACACCCAGATCCCAAATATGAATTAAAATTGAGCATTGTTCAATGACTTTCCTTTAATCAACTGAACTGTGACTTTTGTTCTTCATTACAATGAGAATTTTCATTAATTTTGTTAAGTCCAGTTCTGCCATTTTGGTGTGGCTGCTATGACTACATTGGTAACAGTGTGTGCCATGCTAATACATTGAAGCATTATTTCCAACCTTTCCAGAACGCTGAGTGACATTTCATTTCTTTTTCCCCTAAATCATTTTCTGCACTGGTTTTGTGTATATGGTACTGATTTCAGACTTACTTGATGGCTATGGAATTTTTGCAGCATTAGAGCAGAAAAGATTGTGCTTCAAACAACTTCTGGTCTGATATTTTTATAACTATTATAGCCTACATTTAGTCACATAATGCGACAGCTGCAGCCCCTACTAGAGCATGGCGGAGATATGAAAAACCTTACTATTTGCACACTTGTTGGGGAATAATGTAGGGAACGTAAAATCCTTTTATTTTATTATTGGTAGGATGCCATAAAAAAGGCTGTTACTATTTTTCGATCTCACAGGAGACTTTAAATACTGCAAAATTCTGAACTGTACCTCAGTGTAAAAATTGTGTTGTAACTTGTGATTCTGCCCAAGTTACTGATTCTGCTGATAATCACCACTTGCACACAGTTTGTAACATGGCCTAATTCCCACAAGTGTGTGCTCTCCACAACTTCCTCATTCTGACAGAATCATCCGAAAACATACAGGCCAGTTCCTTTGCTCCAGTAGACACATATACCACAGCATTTCTTTGTGCCTATTTTAAAAAAGATAGTCACCAATAAACAAAAATACAGATGCTGAAATCTGAAATGAAAACACTTGGATTGCTAGAAATGCTCACTGAGTCAGGCAGCATTTGTGAAAGAGAATCAGAATTAATATTTCAGGTTGAATATGTTTCATTAGAATTCAGTCATCAGCCCAAAAGATTATTACTTTTTCACTCCCCAGACTCTGTCTGATCTGCTGAGAATTTCCAGTATTGTCTAGTTTTATTTTTGAAATGCACTCCATTCCTTTTCTTGTAAATACTTCATAACGATTTTCCTAACAGTTCTAATTTGCCTGTTTAATGAGCGTCATAGAGTCATACAGCATGAAAGTTGGTCCTTCGGCCCAACTCATCCATGCCAACTGTGTTGCCCAGCAAACTAGTCCCATCTGCCCATGTTTGGTCCAGAGCCCTCTAAACCTCTCCTACCTAAATAGCTTTTAAATGTTGCTAATGTGCCCACCTCAACCACTATTTCTGGCAGCTCATTCCAAATACGCACCACCCTTTGAGTGAAGAAGCAGCCCCTGATGTCCCTTTTAAATCCCTTGCCTCTGATCTAAAACCTATGTCCTCTTGTTTTTAACACCCCTTCCCTGGGAAAAAGACTATGTGCTTTCACTTTGTCTATGCCCCATGATTTAATATACCTCTGTCACATCACCCCTCAATCTCCCACGTTCCAAGGAGTAAAGTCCTAGTCTGCGCAACCTCTTCTTGTAACTCAGGCCCACAAGTCCAGGCAACATCCTGGTAAATCTTTTCTGCACTCTTTCTAGTTTAATAACAGGGTGACCAAATCTGTGCACAACGCTCCAGTGCGTCCTCACCGAAATTTTATATAACTGCATCATAACTGCCCAGCTCCTAGACTCAATGCCCAGACTGATGAACGGCAGCGTGCCGCATGCCTTCTTTGCCACCTTATCTTCTTGTGGTTCCGCTCTCAGCAAACTATACACTTGCACTCCTAGGTCCCTCTGTGCTAGTCCTATCCTGATTTGATCTCCCAAAATGTAATATCTCACATTTATCTGGATTGAAAGCCATTTTCCAATCCTCAGCCCACATACATAGCTGATCAAGATCCCCCAGTAATTTTTTATAACCTTCTACACTATCTACAGCGCCATCCGCAAACTTACTAACCATGCATTGTACATTCACATCCAGATTGTTTCTATAAATTACAAACAGAGATCCCGGCACTGACCACTGTGGCATGCCACTAGACACAGGTATGCAGTCTGAGAAAGAATGCTCAACCATCACCCTCTGCTTCCTACTACTGAGCCAACTGTGTATCCAATCCACTATCTCCCCTGGATCCCATGATATCTAACCTTCTGGACTAGCCTGCCATGAGGGATCTTGTCTAAGGCCTTGCTAAAGTCCATATAGACACTATCTACTACCCTACCCTCATCTACTCTCTTCATTACCTCGTTGAAGAAATCAAAGAGGTTTGTCAGACACGACTTCCCACACACAAAGCCGTGCTGACTGTTCCAAATCAGACCTTGTCTCTCCAAATGTTGGTAGATCCTGTTGCTCACAATCTCCTCCAGCAATTTACCCACCACCGATGTCAGACTCACTAGCCTATAGTTTCCTGGCTTGTTTTTGCTACACTTTCTATACAATGGTACCACATTAGCCATGTTCCAGTCCTCTGGACCCTGTGGCCAGAGATGAAGCAAAAATCTCTACAAGGGCCTTTGCAATTTCTTCTCTAGTTTCCCACAAGGTCAGGCCCTTGGGATTTTTCCATCTTAATGCACGTTAAGGCCTTCTTAAAGGCCTCCTACTTGTGATTCTTTAATTTGTGTATTGCACATTCAGTGTATACATGGAAAATAAAGTACAAAACTTATGTAACCTTTTATATTATATAAACTTGCCGAAAAAGTCCCTGAACTTTCACCTAAACCAAGGTGTAAGTGAAGAGGATCAGTAGAATAGGAGATGGAAAAGCAGTAGAATCCAATCCTGCCACATTTCTACGCATCTGACCCCTTAAATGAAGCTTCAGAGGGAGGGTGTCGGAACTTCCTCCACCTTATGCCCTCTCTCACCACCTCCCACCCTTTGAAGGTTCGCAGGATACCCATGGAATTTTCCCCAGCTATTCCAACAATAGCATCTCTATTTTGATAGCAAACTTCAAAATCTAAGTTCATTGCTTGCCTTTGTCCTACCAAAGCACCTGTCACTACATTTACTTTTAGCATAATCTTCACCCTTTGTATTAAATGAGCTCCTTAAGTAAGGAAGTTTCTGCTATTCTCCTCACCAGCATCTCCTGTAACTACAGCCCACCCTGCTTCTGCCAACAGTGTACTTGCCCTTCTGCTTGCAGAACTTGCATCACCTGACACTGTTGTACCTGGACTGAATATTTTGTTCTGTGAATTAGCTTGAAGATGAGTTTAAATATTAAAGTTGTAACATTTGTTAAGTGCCTGGCTAATATACTCATATTCCAAATTTCAAGTTACTTAAATATTAATTTATAACACATTTATCCTCTGGTAATTAAGTCTGTAATATATCCTGAACTTTTATGTAGTATAGCTTTCTCAAGTCTGCCTAAATGAGAAATAATGCAAAAAACTGTAAAATCCATGCACTTCATACACTTATTGTATAAATGCTAAAGTCAGATTTCATAGACATTTCTACGCCAAATTACTGGCATTATCCAGCGTAGGTACACCAAGTTCAGATTCCCACACAAATGTGGAACTCACTAACTGATGGCCATTCTCTGCTGCCAATTCCCTAACTGTACCTTGATGTTGAAATCCTGCTGGAGTGCAACGGCAGAGCACAAATGTGCTGCAATTTCCCAATAGTTTCTATGAGAAATCTGCCCACTGAATATGTGCCCAGTTAGACCTGGTGCAGGAAAAATGTCTATCCATTAGAATGGAGAATGTGAGGCACCTAGGGAAGTATTAGGTAGTTTCTGTTTTTTGAATTAATTCAATTTATTTAAATATTTTAATTATGTTTTCATTATTTTTAATGCTTAATAAATTTTAAGATTTTTGATGCTTTGATTTAATTTTAATTGGCTTTGAATGTTTCTGAATGCCAGGAAAATTCAGAAGCATTCAGAATATTCAACACACTTGACAGTTGGCTCAGGCTGGGTTGAATGGCCTCCTTTTATGTTGTGAGGAAATATGAAAAATATGAAATAAGTACAAGTAAATTGCTGCTTCATCTGCAAGTGTTTGGTACGTTGGATGGTAGGAAAAGAGGGTATAAAAGGGAACGTGCGGCACCTCCTACAATTGCAAGGAGAGAGGAAGGGAAGTGATTATTGGTGGATATGGAAAAGTGAACCCTAGAGTTCTGAAGTGATTTTGTTATTTGCACTTAAATGTTCCATCTTGTGCATCAATCGCCAAATGATGAAATGATCACCACAGATCACTCAATGTAGTATTGAACTTTTACTGTGTTTATTTAAACTGGAAATTTGCTGAAGTTAAATCTTCAAAGTAAAGAGTTTTTGTTGAAGCTAAATCCTCAAAATAAAGAATTGTATGAATATTTGGCTGGGAATAGAATAGCTCATTGGAATACATATGGAGCGAGATGGTAGATACTCTGTGATGGGGTGACAAGAAAATCAATGGGATTTTTCTTGTGGAATAGGAGGATTATTGATACAAAACTTACTCTCTGAATGTCAAATGAGTTTGGCAAGATCCCTACAACGATGTCTGTTATCTTTTACATTTCTGAGGAGCAAAGCAGCTATGTGATTATTTTTTTAAAGTCTTGGCATTTTTGTTTAATCATGTTATTATTGTGCCCACTTTACAAAACCAAGGCAGAAATTGCCTCTTTAATATCACTGCACAAATTGAGGCTCTTTGCTATTGAGCAACAAATGAGCAGATGTGAAAGCATGCCTTTTAGTGGAATAGACTTATGGTTTCAGTTGCTCTTAAAAATAAACATTCTTACAATTATCTTTCAAGTTAAAACTGAATTGTTATCAAGTATAATTATGAAGAGTTTTATGTAAATTATCATTAGGAAATTTTTTTTCCTGAGTTTTAAGTTTCTGAACCTACTTTTACATTCCTTCAACCAAAAATAAGCAAAAATAAGAATGTGTAATCCCAGTTTGTTAAAAAAAGGTTTCATTTTAGATGTTGTTGCAGGAAGGAAGAAGTTGTTAACTGTTTTTTAATGGTGAAAAACAGTTTATTTAGATTCCATTGTACATTATATTTCAATGATTATTATAACTTCAGTTTGCTTGCTTTGTCAGCAAAGAATCTTTTTTTAAGATTTAAATTAACAGATTAAATTTTTTTGATATTGGGCATTGGAACTAATTAATTGTTATAGTTACGATTAAAACTGGAAGCACAATGAAACTCAAATCAACTGCATTTCACTGTAGGTCGTTTGTAACACACAGCATCCTTCCTGAACCAAATCTAAAATGAAACCCCATTTTAAGAATCTGTTGTAAATGCACAATGGATCAGTCAGTATGTAAAGGAGAAAGGTTAATATTTTAGGTGGAATATATTGTAATTGAGTTTTTAATTTATTTGATTTGATATGCAAATTGAAGACTGTCAGTTTGATGGTAATATTTAAATGGATAGCAGTACCTGGAAAGGCTATTATGCAAAACCATAAGAATGATAGGATTTAATAAGCTCAGGCATAAAAAAAAATTGTTGTTCTGTCTTCCAAAGTATGTGCTTTCACTGATAACTACAAATGTGGCTCTAAAAACCATGGTTTGAAGGGGTTGATTAACTGATTTCCAATTGTAAAACTTATAAACTGCTCATAAGTTAGAGATGGAACTGACGAATGAATTATGGAAAAAATTCTTTAAATATGCTGAATGCAGCTGCCCGGAAAAGACCCCTTTTTTTTCCTGTTCTCAAGTATCATTTTTTTCATCAGAGCTCTCAACTTGATGTAATCCAGTTTCAAAATGTAATCATAACTGGTGTATTTTCAATTATTTTTGATAATAAAATTTTAATTATTAATTCATTTTACTATTAACTATGGCATCAACCTAAAACAAGATGGAGACATAAGTACTCTTTTTGAAAGATATGCTGAGAGGAATTACAGCTAAAACTAGCTAAATTCAGCTCTTTTCATGTTGGAGATGGAACTGCAGCTATGCTCGGAACAGAAGACTACAAAATTAGAAATGCTACAGATTTAAAGGCGTCATTGTTGCAATTTATGGAAGAAATCATTTGTAGCTATTGCTATCTTCCAGGAAACATACAGAGTTATTTGACACTACCCTTTTTGTGAAAAGGATTGCATAGCCTTAGAGCTATTAATTAGCCAGCAAGCTAAATAAGCTTGCTGAAGTTGTTCCTGCCTCTAGTATTGTTTCCTATTTGGTGTACAAAATAATTATAGAAATAAAACATTTGAGCAAATTTTATGCTTGTTCTTTGGAGGAATACTACATATAACATGTGTTGGTGTCAAAAATCCATTTGACTAATGAAGTTCTGCAATGTATTCAGGTCCATTTAAAGTTGGTCATTCTGGACTTATAGCACACAAATAAATCTCTGATATCTTAAGCTTAATGATACAGAAAGTGGCTATTTGTCCCATCAGGCTAATGCTAGCTCCCAGGAAGCAATCCCATTAATTTCATTCCTGCTCTTTATTTCCCTGTACTTGTGCAACTAATTCTATCTCACACATGCCCATCAACTCCTCATTTATTCTTTTTGCATTGACTCACACTAAGAGGTAGCTTACAGGAGACAATATACCAGCATGTCTTTAAGTTGTATTATATGAGTTATGTTTTATCATTAATTTATCAACTTATCATTAATTGCCCTTGTCATTTTGTATTATTGTAGAGAATGGCATATAAAAAAAAGTTACACATTTTCTCTTGCCCCTCATGTGTAAATTACTATTTTGTCACTATTTCATTGCCCAGGAAATCTACATTGATTATCTGTTGTCTTTTATTTCTTCCAGCAAATTCTATTAAAGTAGAAACTCCAAGTGATGAAGAGAATGGAAGAGCCTGTGACACAAATGGTGAAGAGTGTGCTGAAGACTTGCGTATGATAGATACTACTGGGACTAAATTGAATGGACCACACAATGGCCAAGGCAACAAAGCATTTTCTGGAGTTGGTGGCATTCGACTTCCAAATGGCAAGCTGAAGTGTGATATCTGTGGAATAATTTGCATTGGCCCAAATGTCCTCATGGTGCACAAACGTAGCCACACTGGTAAAAACAGGCACCGCTTTTTACTGTTTTTTACCTTCATCACTTTCATTTGGGTTTTACTATGCCGCATTTTTGCATGTCATTTCCAAAAAAGTTATCATAACCGAAATAGTAAAATGCTTCACATTTAAAATAAGAATGTGATGCACAGATAAAAGTCAGAGCCTGAAATGCATTTTTAATAAGTTTCCTTTTTTTTCTTACTCATTGGCATTTCTTTTTTTTAAGAACCATTGGAAAAGACATATTAAAAAAAACAACATGCCACAACATTCAGAACTCAAATCTGTTTATTCGGAAACTGCTGATCAGGAAGAGCAACTCTTAACACACAATGATGCAGACACTCCATTTAAATGAGTTTGAATCTTCATTGTGATGTGCCATTTTGATTTAAAAAAAATTAGATTTTTCAGATCAAATTGACCCAGCCACTGAAGCGTTGAGAAACTGGCAGGTTTAGTCTGAATGCCTCATGTTATATCAAATGTGCAGCTGGCAGAAATTAGAGAACAGCAACAAAGATACATCTTTTACTGAAATTCCACACTTATGATATTTAGGGTTTTTTTGCTAATAAATATACTCTGTCTTGCAGGGGAACGCCCCTTCCAATGCAGTCAGTGTGGTGCATCTTTTACTCAAAAAGGCAATCTACTTCGTCACATTAAGTTGCACTCTGGTGAGAAACCATTCAAGTGCCATCTTTGTAACTATGCCTGCCGTCGTCGAGATGCACTTTCGGGTCATCTGCGGACTCATTCTGGTGGGTATAATTATCAACAATGTGTGCATTAACTTATCTGCCTAATGGCCAGAAAGGGACACAGTCACAAAATGAAACTTAGAAACTAATGTTGCTGATAATACATAGAAGTACTTACCATGTTCACATTGTACTTCTCGTTCCATTCTTTTAACAGCGACATTACCTTCCATTAAAATGATGAGTAGAGGACTTTCATATTAACAGACAATGTGAAATTTGAGTAACAGTAACTTCCAGACTTTCTTGTATTCTTTGAATGTGACTAATCTATAGTTAGTTTTTGTTTGGTTCCCCTGATATTCCTGATTCGCTGTACTGAGATCAGTTAAAATTTATGTATGGATGACCCATCAGAGAGATGATAACTTCTTTTACATAAAGCTTTGTTCCACACACCACTTTTCAATGAAGCCATTAGCAAAACTCTATTATGTTAGATGCAATTTAACAATTCATCTCTTTGCTTCAACAAAAAAATTGGAAATATATACTTAATTTTACTTTATATATCTGTAAGCATCAGGCATGGTGCACATGTAGCATTTGTGTCATCTGAGATGTTGCTGAATTGAGAGACAGTATAGGTCAGTGAACATGAGACTGAAGGATCAATAGGACTTGGCACAAGCCAGGATATCGGCTACAGAGCTTGGGATGAACTGAACTAATGCATATTGGTATTTATATGCATATTGGTATTTATTCAGGTTCCTGTGTTAACACACATGGGGAGTCAGGATCATGTGTAGACTTTGTGAAGTAGGTTTAAAGGTCAAAGTAAAATTGGATCAGGTCTGCAGAATTAAGTTGTAGTCCTGATTTGTGTTTAGTTCACAGAAGAAAACATTGTTGATTTTGCAAGAGAAGAGTAGCTAGGTTAAAGTATTTCAGCAGATTTATAGAAGAAAAAGACAATTCAATTAAATATAACACTATAGGACAGTACTTCACATAAATGCTGATCCTGAATATGACTTTAACAATTTTTTGTGATGTTGATAAATGTGGCATTTTAAAAATTCAGACGTTATGTTTTTGACAGAATACTGGGAAATAACGTACATCATAAGTAACGTATACACAACAAAGTGCATTGTAAAAGTCTAGGTAACGTAGTGGGTTCTCTGTAGCAATCGGAAAAACAGATAAATAGACCATGAGCTGAGAATGGATTGCTTTAATGACCAGGTCTATCAGCATAATTTACAGGTTTGTTCAGTGCAGCTATTAATAGAGAAGCATTAGGCTCCATTTATATTGTAGATTAGAATTCCTGCAGGAAGTCTCCTGATCCCCGGATCAAATTCAGCAGAAGATTTTGAAAACTAAGTTTTTGATTCTGTGCGATGCTGGAGTTTGAGATCAGAAGATTAAAATGGTTGTACATTGGATCCTGGACTCCAATTTAAAATTCTCCTCTTATGTTCCAGTGCTTTTTTCTGTGGTATCTCTGTAACCCCTTACAGTGCTGCAGTACTGCTGCCCCTTCACCCAGTTCCCCACAGGCCTCTATCGACCATTTTAAAAATCCACCACTCACATCTTAAATTTCCTGTCCTGAAAGCCAGCTGTTTCACCCAAGCTTTTAGCCACTTTAATCTCATGCATAGGAATTCCCTCCCTAAATCTGCTAACTTTGCAGTTCTCCTTCCTTCTTAAAGCCCAGCTCTGACAAGTTGCCAATGGTAGAATGAATGATTAAATTTCAATCACAGTTTTAACTTCATTATTGTATTGTTCGAGAAATGAAGTATCCAGTATGCAACTATTCCTGAAGCTTCAATTTGGTGTTATTAATGGGCAATTACTAAACAAGTTCAAAAGTTCATTTGCTTAAGAAGACATTAATAAACGGGTAAAGTGAAGGGATTTTCCAGGTACGTTTCCAAGTGTAGCGTGTTTCAGTATTTTACAGGTTGGGTTACACACTCAATTTTCTTTCCTTTACCTTAGATATATTTCATGATGTCTCACTTATCACTTCTTCAGCTTGACAGGGGTAACTTTTACTCATTTCACTCTGGGTTGGATGTAAAACAGGCATTCCTGTTTGATTCCAGCAGAATGGTTTACGTCCAAGATACACTCTGTGCTTGCATCCTGGTGTTATATTCCTCACAAGCTTCCTTAAACACTGCTTCTTGAAATCTTCTTAGTATATCCCTCTACTGCATCGTCTAATACTACTCTGGCTCTCCCTCAAATGCATTCTTCACCTCAATTATTGGTATAACGATGAATTCTATATTTTTATTGCTTTCTAGGTAAAGAATTTCTCTTGACTTTCTTAGTGGCTAAGCTCACATGTGGAGACAACTTCATTTCATATACTACTTCAAATGCTTTAATAATTTAAAAGACCTCTGTTCTGTCACTCCTCGAAACTATGTTGGGCAAAGGCCCAGTTACCAATGTGAAAATTACTTTTTCTTAATTTAACTCCTTGGAGATTTTTTTCCATTTACTTAAAACTAAAGAAACAGAAATAGGAATATCCTTACAGGCATTGTGCATGGACTGCCATTCAGTAAGCTGACAGCTGATCTTTTACCTCAGCATTACTTTCCTGTGCTATCCCAATTCCATTAATGTCTTAAAATCTGTTGACCTCTTGTATATACTCAGCAACTCAGCCTGCATAGCCCTCTTGGGTAGTGAATTCCAAAGAGTGAAGACATTTCTTCTCATCTCTGTCTTAAATGGCTTTTGGTGCCTGGTTCTAGACACCTGAGCCAACTCCACATCTAGCCTGTGAAATCTGTTAGGAACTTTGTACAATTCAATGAGATCCTTCTAATCTCTTAAACAAGAGACTAAACAATGTGTCATTAAGTAACACAGGCCTGGTCTGTTTTAATTTCCCATCAAACAAAATCTATTCATTATCACAAGTATATGCTTCCTTAAAAAGGGAGATCATAAATACGTACAATATTCCAGATGCAGTCTCGACAAGGCGATATATAATTGGAACAAGATATCTCTACTCTTGTACTCAAATATTTTTGCAGTGAAGATCAACATATTGTTTGTCATCCCATGTACAAGAACAGGTCTTTTTGAACACCAACACCTTTCAATCTCTGATTACTTAAAAGGCTGTACTAATCAATGCCCCGTCTGCATATCTATATAAGTCCCCAATGCCATACATTGTGATTTTGTTTCTTATGTGGTACCTTATTGAAAACCATGAAGCATCCAAATACACCACACCAACTGGTTAGCCCTTATCGATTATGTAGTTATAACCTCAAAAACAATTTCCCTGTCATAAGTCCATGCCAAATCCTGTTATTATTTTCCAAACAACATGTTATTACTTCCTTATTAATAGATTTCAGCATTTTCCCAGATATTGATATCAAGCTAACTGTTTTCTCTAACCCTCCTTTCTTAAAGAGTGGGGTTACATGAGCTACTTTCTATCCTGTGTGAACTGTTCTAGAATAGACCCCTTGTACAAATTGATTTGCTTCATCCAACTCAATACCATGGTGCTCTGTTACTTTGTTGATTTTCTTCTCCTAGCTCCAGAGTAGAAACTCAGAGCTTGGCTTTCATTTACCTTGCAAGCGGCAAAGAGGAGCCTGCCTAAACTTAATAAAGGCAATTTCAATACTATGGGAACAGATTGGAGAAATAGATTAATGGGATATTTCATAAATCACAGCAGAGGTGTAAACTAGTGAAAAAGAAAAGCTCTACAAGAAGTTGCACCATTTGTGGCTAACTAATGACATTAAAGATGCTACCAAATTGAAGGAAAAGGCACGCAATTTTGCAAAAGATTACCGGTGGGCTAGAGGATGGGAAATACTTTAAAAAGAAATTTGGAAAATATGGTTCATCCACTTTGGAAGGATGAATGAAAATACAAATTATTATTTAAATAGAGTGAAACTACAAAATGTTACAAAAGGGATTCAAGGATCCTAGTACATACAGTACACATGTAGATGTTATTATGCAGGTACACCAAGTGATGAGGAATGCAGCTGGAATGTTGACCTTTATTGCAAAGGGTATAAAATATTAATGTCAGAAGGTTATGATGCAAATTCACAGTGTACAGGTGAGATCACATATGGAGTGCTATGTTCAGTTTTGGTATTCACCTTTAAGGAGAAATATATGCATTGGATGTAATGCAGAGAAGCTGCAGTAGTTTGATTCTTGGGATGAAAGGAATTTTTTTTAGTGGGTGGCACAGTGTCAAAGCTATTGTGTCTGAATGGATCTTTTAACTGGTTTAGAGAATATGCATTATGAGGAGAGACTAAGGGAGCTAGGGCTTTACTCTTTGGAGAGAAGGAGGATGAGAGGACTCATGATAGAGGTGCATAAAGTACTAAAAGGAATAGATAGAGTAGACAGCCAGTGCCTCTTTCCCAGGGCACCAATACTCAATACAAGAGGACATGGCTTTAAAGTAATGGGGGGGAAGTTCAAGGGAGATATCAGAGGAAGGTTTTTACTCAGAGAGTGGTTGGGGCATGGAATGTCATGGTGGGCTGAAGGGCCTGTATCGTGCTGTACTGTTCTCTGTTCTAAAACCATACAAACTCACAACATGGAAAACAAATACAACAATAGATTAGTAAATAATACATAGCAGATATTCAGGGATTCACACAGCACAATGACGTAGCTAGTAGATCTGCAGTTCATAGTTCCAGCGGCCCGGATTCAATCCTGTTCACTGGTGGTGTTTGTGGAGAGTTTGCATATTTACCCTGTGACTGTCTGGGTTCCTTGAGTACTCCAGTTTTCTCCTACATCCTAAAGACATGCAGGTTGCTAGTTTCATTGGCCACTGTAAATTTCCCTTGGTGTGTAGTTGAGTGGTGGGATCTGGAAGGAGTTGATGGGAATGTGGGGAGAACAGGAAAAATTAACAGGAGGATGGGAGTACTCTTGTGAGCCAGCATGGTCTTATTGGGTCAAAATGGATCCCTTCAGTATCATGAGGAAATATGGGAATGAAGGGATTGATATATGAGGAACGGTAGAAGAGGTTGAACATATGCTACTTAGAGTTTACAAGAATGATGTGATCTAATTGAATCATAAACAACTGCTGAGGGGGTTTGGCAGGTTGGATACTAAGAGGGTTTCTTCTAGTGGAGGTACCTAGAATCAGAGGGTCATAGTTCCATATGGGGTCACCCAATTAAGACAAAGATTAGGCTTGCTTTTTTCACTGGAAGTCATGAGACTTGAGGAACACTCTTCCTTAAAGGATAGTTGGAGGGTAACAAGCCCAAAATTTGCTAAATCTTCGCATTTAAAAACACATTGACATACCCTCTGGTAGTCCTGCTGTTTACTGATATATTGCATCTGCTCTATCAAATGCTGAATTCTTTCCTCCACATCATTCATCTTGTCCTTGGCTTCATCAGGAGACTTTTCGATGATATGTTCACCAACCTGAATGTCCAAGTTTATGCGCTGTAAGACAGAAACTCACAGGGAATTAGAATTATATACAATGAGCAAAATGACATTTCAGGAAGAAATTATGCTTTCTAGGTCCAATATTCAAAATGCTGAATTAACTTTGTGGATGACACAAAAGTAGGTGGGAAGGCAAATTGTGAGGAGAATATAAACAGTTTATAAACAGAGGGAGTTTAAGTGAGTGAGCAATATGTTAGGAAATGGAGTATTGTGTGAGAAAATATGATGTTTATTTTGGAAGGAAGAAAAAAAAGAACAGAATGTAAGTTTAGTGAAGATAAACTGCGGAAACCTGTAGCACAACGTGATTGTGGGTGCTTGCACATAAAACACAAAAAGCCAGTACACAATGGAATGCTGGCCCTTAGTTCAAGGGTTTTGGATTTTAAAAGTAGGAAGTGTTACTGAAGCTGTCGAAGGCACTAGTGAGACCATTTCTAGAGTACTGTAAATAATTCTGGTTTCCTTATTTGAGGAAAGATATTATTGCATCAGAGGCAGTTCAGAGAGGGTTCAATAGGATGATCTTGGATAAGGAGGGCTTATCCTATGAGGAGGGGGTAGACAGGTTAGGACAGTACTCTTTGGAGTTCAGAAGAATCGAGAGGCAATCTCATTCAAACCTGTAAGATTAAGGGCACTAGGGTAAATGCTGAGTGAATATGTCCTCTCATGGGTCTCCTTATAAGGGGGCACCCATTTAATACTGAGATGAAGAATTTCTTCCCTTAGATGATTGTGAATCTTTGGAACTTCTTGCCATAGTCCTTGTGTATATTTAAAGCTGAGATCAATGGATTTTTAATCAGCAAGGGAATCAAGGGTTATGGGGAAAGGGCAGGAAAGTGGACTTGAGAACTGTTGGATCAGCCATGATCCTACTGAATGATGAACAGTCACAGGGGGCAGAGTGTCCTGCTCCTATTCCCACATCTGATGGTCTTAAGTTAAATTCCTTTTGTAATGCAGAGAGGAAGAAACTGCAAGTGCCAGGAAAGAAAACAGAAAATATCCAGCAGGTCAAGCAACATGTGAAGAGGGAAACAGTTAATGTTTCAGGTCCAATACACAAAAAGTGCTGGAGGAATTCAGCAGGTCAGGCAGCATCTATGGAGGGAAATCAACAGTTGATGAGTGTTTTGGGCAAAGA
>JARFYF010000084.1:49201896-49218196 GCA_030265395.1 Rhina ancylostomus | reverse complement strand
GCCCCTGTCTCACCATCCCCCCCCTCTTGAAACTGGCTATCTCTCCTCTTCTGGAGGATTCTGCAGGGTTTCAGCTCAAAACATCAACAATTTCCTTCCCCTACAGATGCTGCTCAGTCTGCTGAGTTCCTCCAGCAGATTGGTTGTTGCACCAGATTCCAGCATTTGCAATCTCTTGTGTCTTCATTCATCTCATTTGATATTCATAAGCCCTTCCCTTGAACAAATCTATTGTCATATTTACATGTTTAACAACAACTTCACTTTGAGAAGTGTTTATTGGGTCTGGGGATACGGAATTCTGTTTCTTTACTTAAAAAAAAGTGTATTGCCTGAGTCATCTTGCATATCTGAATCATTTTCCGCTGCCTTGCAATGTGTGTCACAATCCACTTAACTCTTCATTTACTGAAAATGATCTTGTAGTCATTACTAGTGATCAGTATTTCCCATACTGTACTGCAATGAAAGTGCTACAAGTGATCGGCATGATTGCACTTCCCACTAGTAAAAGTCTAGCCTATACTGTGGGTAATAACTTATAATATTGGAGTATTGATGTTGGGCATCATTAAAGAAATTTGTTAACCAATATTATGGATTCCAATTGAAGTTGATGTTTGGTTTAGATTTTTTATTTTATTTGCATATAAAGTGATGTTATTACAGAGATTTCACAAATCTTGTTATATTCTTTAGAATTTGGCCCTCTCTAGGCATCGCTAGGTACTACATTGTTTTGTTTATTTCCCATAAAAAATACAGATTAATTAACGTGTGGAAAGTTATGGGGTAGATTGCTGGTAAACAAGTTTCTTATGGGATCCCTAAAGTCACACCTTTTACAGCCATGCATCTCCCAACAACCTCAAGGCCATGCATTGCGCAAGGCAGAGGGCTGTGAGCTGCAAGTAGGCCACAGTCGCTGAGCTGTCAAAAGGCCCTTTCAACTGTCTCTGAACGTCTTTGATGATCAGACATTTAGAAACAGCAAACATACATTCAAATAATTAAAAATATTAAAGCTACTGAAAAAAAGTTTTAAGCAATACATTTATTTTAAGAAATGTTCTATTTACATAAGTTCATTGAAAATACTTATATAAAACAGCATAAATTGAAAAGAACTCCGACCTGGAATTACTTTGTAATAAATGTTGACGACCCAATTCAAATGAATTGAGCCATGCTGAATGCTGCAGCCAAGGCTAGCTTAGACCTCAGTAGAATTAGGAACAGCCCCTGGAGTCAACGATGAGTGCAGAAATGCTGAACATACTGACAAGTGCCCTGCAGCAAACCAGTGATTCCCTATAGAAATACTGGATAGCTATCAGCATGATCAGGTGCGGCAGGTTATTTAGTTTTCTGCCACAGCACAATTCAATGTAACAAAGATCTTTAATGATCACAAAGCCTTTTTCTCCACACACTGTAAGAAAAGCTAACTATTTACTGATGTTTTACTTTTTTTTAACCCTGACCATACCAGAATTAATGAAATTCAGATTCCATCTGCTATTCATATTTTACGTGATGTTTTCATTTACCCAACATACACAGATGGTACAACAAAATCTAACATGATAGGTATTTCGAAACTTCATTATAATATACTTTCACCACTTTGTCAATTACTTTAGAATGTTTTTTCTATTTATCTACTCAATGTTGACACTATCCTTCTCATTATCTCATTCATTCATGAGAAAATTTTAACATGATAAACTTTGTTCTGAATGTTTTTAAACTATCTCCAAGAGCTAGAGTCTCAGCAATAGAATGTCCAAGGCATAGAACGCTATAGACCAAGTGCTGATAAGTGGGATTAGTGTAATGTAAATCCTGATGGTGACCATGGACATGATGAGCCAAAGAATCTGTTTCCTTGCTGCCTGACTCTGACACTGTGACTTTAACTTTAACCCACATGTATCAGTTAGCAGACTGGTCAATTTCATAACTGCTTCCTGAAGATGATAACTGTTTAGTAGCTCAAGAGGCTAGGTTTACTCAAATGAATAATTTAATCAGGCAGATCTTAAGGTTTAATAAGCATACAATTATTTTTATATAAGACACAATTTTAGCCCAGGTTAATGCCTGATAACTTAATTAAGTTACAGTCAACAAATTGGAAAATGTGAAGTCTATTCTATGTAATCCTTTATGTTTGTGTTTAGTTGGAAAGCCTCACAAATGTAGCTATTGTGGGCGAAGCTACAAGCAACGCAGCTCACTTGAGGAACATAAAGAACGTTGTCACAATTACTTGCAGACCATGGGACTGCACAGTGGTATATATTCAGGTAAAAAAAAGTTCTTTTCATGAAAGCAAATGTTTTAGCATACATGTCATCTAACACAATAATTATCCCTCAAAGGTAAATAATAAACAAGAAAGTATATAGGCCCAGAAACTAAATTGTGTAGCTTTCACTTCAGCATGGGTGCTAATAAATAAGAAGACAAGAGTGATAGAATGTTGGAAGGACTCAGCGGGTTAAGTAGCATCTGTGGAGGCAAAAGTATGAGTTGACGTTTCAGGTCAAGACCCTGCATCAATCTTTACCTGAAATGTCGATGTATACCTTTCGCCTCCAGATTCTACTTGACCTACTGAATTCTTTCAGAATTCTGTTTTTGCTGATAAATAAACATTGGACTGGATGAAATTCAATAATGCTCTCCCAGCCACCATTCTCCCTCCCAACACCTGATCAGCAGAGGCCCCCGACCCACCAATTAACCCAATGGAGAACTTAATCTTAACCCTTGTTGCTGCAAACTTAACTGTATTCACTGATCACTGCAACCAGTACAATACATCGCCTCGCTTCACTGACCCCTTATCTGGTTGCACCCTGTGCCCCAACCAAACCCCCTATTTCTCTACTCCTCCCCCAGGCCCTGATCTTGATCACCAACCTGGTCCCCAGTGAAGGGAGAACACACAAGCTATGTCCTCCCTTCCTTATGTTTTCTGTTATCTTCATGGCAGTTTTTGTACATTTGCTTTGGCTGCCATGGAGCATGCACTTTAACAGCCTGACTTTCTTCCCATGATCCCAAATAGCTACAATGAGAAAGCTATGATGTCTGAAGACATTTGCCTTTAGAATCACATGGGTCTCATTTTAATCCACCAAATTGGGAGATGAATTTGATAATGACTTTTTAAAAGTAATTTTCCCCAAACTCTGTGATTTTTGGGTGTCCCTGATTGGGCATTAAAACTAAATACAAAATATGTTTACTGCACCATTTAAGGGTGAAATCCAGTTTCCAGGTTAAGATGTTAACATAGTGCTGGGTCATTCTACTGTTTGTAAAATCAAGTGTATGGCATTCAAATGAAATGGGTCTCAAGGGCAACAATGAGTCATTGCAACAAAGCTAATGAACAAAGGAGAGAGGGAAGTTGGAGCGAATGGATTGTGTTCACTTCCTGTGTATTCCACCAGAAACCTAGACCAGGTTTTTTCTTACTGTTTGTGATTCATAGAATTGTTTCTAACTGTTACAATAAATAGAGATGTCTTAGTGCTTTCACTTCCCTATTTTTAGATGGTATTCATACAAGGGTGGTGAGATGTGTTCCATAAACAACCGTTTTCCCAAAACTCTGTATCTAAGATCAGCACCAGAACGTCTGCCATTATATACCATTATTCCAAAACAGAATGTGAGAAACACTCAGCTAGTCAAGCAGCATCTATGCAAAGGGATGTATGATTAATGGGCCAGATTGAGCTGCCTGCTTGACTGCACTCACCTGGCTCAGAGAGCCAATCTCACAGGCCTTCTGCACCTTTGAATTGAGCATAGAGGTGGCAGTGGTGAGTAGGCCTCAAGCAGTATGGGACAGAGATCCTGCCCCAGATCACCCCAGGAAGGTTTTGACAAAAGGCCAATCTTCACAAAGTTCTCTTTGACTTTCTGAAGTATTTTAAAAATTTCAAAATTAAAGTAAATAAATGAAAAAACTACCATATATTTTACAAAAATAGACTTTCATTAGGATTACTAAACTGAAGTAAAATACTTAAAAAAAACTTTCCTTTTGCCTCTTAATTTGTAGACGTACAATCCCTATTGATTTTAATAGGGTTTCAAATAATCTGGGATTTCTCCAGAGAAGTATGGCTCTACCAATAGATTGCACGTGATATTCAACAGCAGATCTTAGTGACAGATAATCACCACCTGCCACACAGGAAAACTTGAATTTCCTGTCTGATAGCCCGGTTTAGAAGTAAGAGGTATTTTGAAATTTTGCATCTGCCACCTATATTCACCCTATTGTTCTCCAACACTCCGAGTTAGAACGTCATACTGCAGCTATACCACATACTATATAAGGTGTTGGTGAGACCACACTTGGAGCATTGCATGTAGTTCTGGTTGCCATGCTATAGGAAGGATGTGATTAAGCTAATGAGGGTGTGAAAAAGAGTCACAAGGATGTTGCTGGGTCTGAAGGGCTTAAATTATAAAGCGGGACTGGATAAATTGGGATTTTTTTCCCTGGAGCAATGGAGTCTGAGGTTACAGAGAGTTTATGGAGGTTTATAAAGCCATGAGGGGCATAGACAAGGTGCATGGTCACAGTCTTTTTCCTGGGGTACGGAATTCCAAAATTAGAGGGCATAGGTTTAAGGTGCGAGGGGAAGGATTTAAAGGGGACCTGAGGGGGCACACTTTACACACAGAGGGCAGTGGATATGTGGAATGAGCTGCCAGAAGAGGTGGTAGAGATGAATGCAATTGCAATGTTTAAGAGACATTTGGACAGGTACATGGATAGGAAAGCTAGGGAGGAATATGGGTGAAACGCAGGCAAATGGGACCAGCTCAGGTAGGCACCATGGTTGGCAAGGATGAGTTGGGCCAAAGGCCCTGTTTCCATGCTGCATAACTCTATGATTCTAATATAACTGTAAACTAATGCAAGCCCATTGGAAGCATTGAGGTACAGAGGGATCTTGAGGTGCAAGTCCAAAGCTCTCAAGTCGATCAGTTGGTAAAGAAGCCACATGGCATACTTGCCTTCCTCAGTCAGGCCCTTGTGTATAAGTCAGGAAGTCATGCTGCTGCACTATAATACTTTGGTTAGACCAGATAGGGGTTTTGTGTGTAGTTCTGGTCATCGCACTACAGGAAGGATGTGAAGGCTTTGGAGAGGGTGCAGAAGAGCTTCGCCAGGATGATGCCTGGATTGGAGTATTAGCTATAAGATCAGATTGGACAAACTTGGATTGTTTTTGCTAGAGTGTAGGAGGCTGAGGGGCGACCTGATGGGAGTATATAAAACTATGAGCGGCGTAGATGGGGTAAATGGCTAGAGTCTTTATCCCAGGATGGAAATGTCAAAAACTAGAGGGCACAGGTTTAAGGTGAGAGGAGGAAGGTTTAAAGGAGATTTATAAGGCAACTTTTTTACACAGAGGGCAGTAGATGCCTGGAACATGCTGCCAGAGGAGTGATAGAAACAGATACAGTAGCAGTTTAAGAAGCATTTAGATGTAAACATGAATAAATAGTCAGTGGAGGGATGAAGATCACGTGCAGGAAAATGGGATTAGTTTAAATTGGCATCATGGTCAGTGCTGACATTGTGAGCCGAAGGGTCTGTTCCTTTGCTGTGCTATTCTATGTTCTATATGTGTTCAAATAATAGTGTACTTGCAGTTCCTTATTTCTGCAATGTAAGACTTCTGTGCTATTTTGCTCCTCATACTTCGGACTCTATATTGAGGAAGCTGGATTTATGCAACATCTGAGGCACTGTCAGCAAACTCACACTGTTCTTTACTGAGTTGCACAATATTCCATAAAGGAGTTCTTCAAATTTTTTTCTTCACTTGCTTTTCCAAATTCAGGAGGAAATGCCTTCATGATAAACCAAAGGCAGGCTGTTCTGTTCTGCTGCATAGCTTACAATATCATCACTGAAAAACTTGCAAGAAACATAAATGATCTTATGCATTTTGTTTGGTGGTACTGTGCTTGAGTTATTTTTAATTGTAATAAGATGTCTATTGGTTCACATTAATTATTCTGTAATAATACTTCTGTAAAGTACTATCAAATAAACAAGCAAAATGGCTGTAGTGTGCAGTGATCATTGTATTAGTTTTTTTTCATTGAAGAGAAGCTTCAGAGTGATGAGGTTGAAAAAGCTGAAAGAGCTAATAACCAATAAACAAAGACAACTAATATTAAAAGTGAAGCATTAAAAGGGCTGGTGGCCTTTTTGTCTCTGTTTAAAAATGGATTTGCATTTTTCTTTTTCTTTGTTTTATAGTGAAAGAAGAAAGCAAATCACATGAACTAGCTGAAGGAGTGAGCAAGATTGGATCAGAAAGAGCTATGGTACTGGACAAACTTGCGAGTAATGTGGCAAAACGTAAAAGTTCAATGCCACAGAAGTTTGTTGGTAAGCATAAGAGAATTAAACACAATATTCCTTACATACTATTTCTCGCATACAAGCTGTACACCAATGTACACTGGTTTACTGTTTGTTATTGCCAGAACATGTAAGTACTATTTTATAATCAGACCTGGCCAAATTTGAACTTGCTTTCTCTAATTTACCCATTTCATTTAGGGCCTAAAATTCACTTTAATTTTAGGCAGCTAAATATTGACATGAAGCTACAATTTTTTTTATCCTTTAATTGAAGAAAGATATGACCATACTAAGTTTTAAATATACTGTGAATCTGGAGGGCCTGCTGGAACAAGATGGGAACAGAGTATAAATGAGGGTGCAGTGGAGGTATAATAGGAAATAAGTAGAGGGAAGTGTAATGTTTTTAAAGCAGGGGTGTCACCATCTGGACCATTTTTAAATAATCATGCATTAAAAAATTGTTTAATATTTACTTTTATATTTTTGTCTTTTAATGTTTTCACTTTCATAACATGAATCAACAAAGTTATTCGGATAATGATACAGAAGTTTACTGATATTTTACTTCTGACCGTTTATAGTTGCTAAATTTGTAAGGATTGTGGCTTAACCAGGAAGGCCTTGTAAATTTAATTTTTAATAACAAAATTTGAATAATCTTGAAGAATATTCAGAGTAAGGTGAAATATCACCAGTTGTAATAGGAGACTTTAAAAGAATGGATGTAGTTGAAATAATTTTACTTATTTAGACAAAAATTGATATCTCTTGTTTTAAAAAATATTTTTAAAATTGAATGAAATACAATTTTATGCATTTTGCATAAAATGCAAAGCCTGAAAATATCTGGATTTTAGGGTTAGTCAGCTAGACTGACTGGCCCAAGTTTATTCTGGTAATATCCACTTCTTCAATATATATTCTATGATTTGCTAATTTTACCATGTTGGCTTACCTTGGTTCATGTGCAGTTTGAGTGAAATGGGACCACAAGACTTTCTGTAATTAGAATGGACTAGTAATAATGACGTAAATTGAATATGCCTGGCACAGTCAACTTAGTACTTTGCAACTGAAGGCATGATCACCAATAGTAGAGTAAGGAAAAATAATCATTTATTTATTCAGAACAGTTCAAGGCATTTATCAATGTTTATTACATTTTGGTACCAGTCACTTTTGCTCCACAGAGTGAATCTAGACTGATCAATTTAATGATAGACAGCTAATTTTGCAATGAAATGCCAGATTAATTTACAGCAGCTTTTTAGTGTTATTATAGTTTTACAGAACTGCATGTAACTTGAATTGCCCAAAGGTATGGTGCATAGGGATTCGATAGATGATTGAAGGTTGCTAACAGTCTGGTTCAGACTGACGATTTAGATAAAGTATAGGGGTTGAGGGTGATGAGGTAAAGCTGATTCCTATCAGTGTCAATGTGGAAAATGACATTTTATTTTCAAATGAAGTTTATGGGGAGCAACATCTAAATAGTTAATTTGAGAGGGTCAAAGATAGAAACCCTTATTGTTGATTCTCTGGTTCCAACTGGATAAATAAGAATAGATCCTGGCATACGAAACCTGACACTTGTGTTCTAATCCAGTTCCTTGATGATGAGAGACAGTGGAGAAAGATGGTGAGGTCATCTGTGTCAAAGGAGGGATAAACAAACTTTGTCACAATGAATGTGCTAAAATAACTCCTGATCAAGAATTATGTTAGTATAGTGTTGGTGGCAGAATCCTGTCTGGAGTAACTCAAATATAGGAGCATAGGTTCGACAACATGTTCAAGGACCTTAAGGAGGAAAGGGAGATTGGAAATGAGCTGGTAGTTGGCAAGGGCAGAAGGGTCAAGGGTCAATTTTTTGAGGAGCATGTCAATGAGAATAGATTTGAGGGAAAATGGCAAAGTATCTGATGAGAGAGAATCAATACCAGTATCAGATAATGTGTGGACCAGAAGGAAACTTGGATGGTCCGTAGTTTAGTAGGAATAGGGTAGAGACAACAGGAAGTGTCTCCTGGACCAGTTGTGATGATTTTGCAAAAGGCATGAAAACATACAGGAACAGAAACCAGAGAAAAGTATGATTTGGGACCAAAGCTGGGAGAATTTTTTTAAAATTGGGACTATTTTCAGGTAGGAAGAAAGAGGTGGAGTAAACAGACCAGATAGTCTCACCCTGAGCTGAAAGGAGCACTTTGCACTTATTGACGCTGGAAGAGCGAGGGAAAAGTCATTTAAGAAGACAGTTTACAGTAAGCAAAAGAAGCTGGGGGTTAATTCTGCAATCCAGGGTGACACTGGAAAAGTTAGACATATAATAATAGGGCCCAGAGGTGACCTTACTCCATTCAGGACTGATGGTGAAGATCTAAAGCAGCTATCAGCTCTGTCTTTTAAAGTTTGTATCCCTTGGGCTTCTGGGTCCTGAGGTGACATCTGAACTAGGTTAGTAGATAGGATAAGAGACTAATGACTCTAATGGGGACATGGGAACCAAAAATGGTTGGAAGAATTTTATTGACAAGATCAATAGCTGCAGAAATGTTGTAGGGAGGGGAGAGTGAGTGATGATACAGCTGAGTATAAAACAAAATTGATGCACATGAAATGAGAGAGAGATTTTTGATGCAAAAATAAGTTGATGCAAAAATAGGATGGGAAGGTGTGGCTGGTGGGGTGGGGATGAGTGGAGGACAATAAAGGAAAGTAATCATAAATAGCTCTATCTGTGACTGAGATGATGGGAATGGTAGATCATGTGAGAGAGCAAGACTGAACAGGTGACTGAGAATACAAATTGTGAAGTTTACATGGAGGATAGGTGGGTATTGAACTCCCAGAAAAGAGAACACATTAATCACCAAGCATGATAGCACAGTGGCTAAGGGAGAAAGGTAATAAAGACTTGTCCTGAATGACAGTAGAGAGAACAAAGGTTTAAAATGAGAGGTTTGGCTGTGGAAAATAATGAGAAACTTCAAGAAAGAGTAAGTACTAGAACAAGGAGCAGACAATGTTGTAATTAGCTGACGACAGCCAGACCTCCATGAAGATACTTGGAGCAGTGCACTGGTTGGAATGTATAGCCAGGTGGTCTTGGTACATTTGGGAAGAAGTTTCCGTCACCCACTATTTAGATTTTCATCTTTGCAAACATCTGCATTAATCTTGTGGTTGGCAAGCAGATCTTTTTTATAATTCTCAACTAAGCAAATACAAAGAGGGGTAGTAGGGTGAGCTAGGTTGGAAAGATATTGGCAGGTTAGAGCACAGTAAGCAAAAGAATACGATAAGTTAATTGGTTTCTGCTAATAAAGGGGCAACATTGGGAGCCTCCAATCAGAAGATATCTGGTCAATATCACATAGGGAAGTTTTCTGAATTTAAAATTTAAAAAAAGTTCAGAATTACTCAATCCAGTAGCAGAAATGAACAGGTTAGTACACATGAAGTTCCTGTTTTAGCTATTTTAACAAAGGCATTGGCTGTCTGAAATATAAATTACCCTATCTATTAAATATAATCAGATTTATGCTGAAACTGTAGCATTTATTATCAATGCATAGCATGCTGTGAAATTTTAATTGAATATATTTTTGTATAGAAGAAAAATTGGATAAAACTTTATAGTTTGACACTCCTGTGCAAAGCTTCACAATAAAACAAATATTGGGAATTTGGCTGTGTAAAATTCCATACAGCCTCTCAACTCCCTACTCCTTAAAAGACCTGTGTGAAGAGTACTAATTTTGCATTTGTATATGAATTGCCAGAGCTGAAATTTGATGCCGATATTAAATGCAGAATCTTAAGAAAGCTTTTCATACCAGTGCATTGTCATCCCAACCTGTAAGCATAAGCCCCACCTAAAATGGGAATAATAATAGAAGACAATAAGACTTCTGAACTAGTCACCTTAAATCTTCTGCAAAGATTTAGAGGTAGTGAAAATCAGACGTGAAAGCAATGCAACCCATTGTGCCTGTGCTATGTTCAGCACTTCAACCAGGAAATTTGCTTAACATCTTCCATGCCCTTTCAGTACATGTAACAAAACCAAGTCACAAACTTCGACAAGCAATAGTATAATAATATAATGCAATCATATTGTTTTTATGTTGTTGATTGAGGAGTTACCAACAGCATAGGCACTAGGGATAATTTCCCTCTTCTTTCTCAAAATATTGCCAAGGAATCTTTTATGTTCATCCAGGAGAGCAGACATGCCCTTGGTTTAACATTTCATCCAGAAGACAGTGCTTCAAGATCATTTTGAAAAATAAATAAAACCAAATAGGAAGCTAGAAGGTGACACCAGTGGAAAAAATAATTTAAATGCATGTCTTCTTAAAAAGTTGCAATATGACATTCACCATAAATGCTTCATTTATACAATCCAGGATTTCCACAAAGAATAAATCTAAGTTCATGATCTTCAACAAAATTCCTGCTGATAGTAACTGATTGACTCTGACTGCTCAAAATATTTCTATTACTTTCTATAATGACAAATAAACATCAGAGCCTAAAAACTGGATTATCCCCTTATTGGTGTGCTAAATGAATGCTGTGTTTAACTCTAAAGCCCAAATGGGTTGGTGGGGGTTACTTAAAAAAGTTGAGAAATTGGGATATCCTGGCTTTAAGAATTCATTAATGTACTTCTTCTGCCTGCTGCCTACTAGGAATCAAATCAAGTCATTTAAAGCACACTCTCTATGAAGATGAGAGAAAAGTGAGGGGAATTTGGAAAACGGTTGGGAACAGGAGGAGAAGGGGAAAATGGCACTCAGATCTCCTCATGGAGATACCCCTATGTTATGGAGTGTATGATCCTGCCCTGAGCTCCAAATGATCCTAAGCCACTGTAAGCAATGGGGCCATCCCTGTGGGGATCCTTGTATTCACATATGGTTTCTGACTTCCTGCATGTTTTGCTGTTTGTTTCACTGTGAGTGAGTAACAGAGGAGATGCTGATAGGGAACGATACCCACAGTAGAGTGAATTGCAACCAGAAGAGGCTGGTCCAATTTCCCAGTTGGTGGGACCTCAAAAGATAATGTGTGAAAACACTTCAGAACCTGTACAAAATAACTTTTATGCTTAATTCATGGATTTAAAAAGGTGCAAGTGGGTCTAATTTCTAGGCATACAAGTCAAATACATTCTGTTTAATTCTCTGTCCATTGTCCTACGTTCTGCATTTTGGTTTTATTTCTCTTACCCATTCCCCTCTGCATATGGCAGATCTCACCATTTCCACCCCTAATGTTACTTTAGTTTGCTTTGTTCCTTCACAGCACTTTTCTTAATCACTTAGCCTTGTGCCATAAGCTCTATCCTTCCTCCTGTTATATTTGTGTTTATCCTCCACCACTGCTGTACTTATTCTGTGGATATATTAGTAGCAATTTGGTTTATCTGTATTCATATTTACTAGTGTGTGAAGCATGCTCGTAAATGCATTGTTAACTGGTTTGCTTATGCTACCAACCTTAAAAATACAAATCTTATTAAGTATAAACATTTGTATCATTAGTTCTCTGGAACACATAATTAATGCCATTTCCAAATCAACAGTTCGTGCTGACTTTTTTTTCTTTTCAGACTAAGCAGATTTCTTTATGGCTTATGCAAGTTTTACAGCTGCAGGATCCTTTAGTTGTATAGCAGGAAGTCTTATTTATGTAATCTGTGTAAAATAATACCATATTGGTTGTTCATATGCTAATTACACAGGTGAAAAGACGCTGCAGCTTGGTATTTCAGAGCTTCAGTATGACGCTAATTCAAATTATGAAAAGGAGAGTGAGATGATGCAGACTCATGTTTTGGATCAAGCAATTAACAATGCTATCAATTATTTAGGGGCTGAATCCTTGCGTCCACTTGTGCAAACTCCTGCTGGAAGCTCTGAAGTGATACCGGTAATAAGCAACATTTACCCCATGCAAAAATCACATTCAGACACTCACAGTCATACTAACAGTGCCACGAGCCAAAATGGTGCAGTTGAAAATCTAATGCTTATTTCAAAAGCTAAGTCACAATCGTCAGAAAGAGAACCATCTCCAAGCAACAGTTGCCCAGACTCCACAGATACTGAGAGCAATAATGAAGAACGGAACAATCTTATATACCTAACTAATCATGTAGCTCCACAGGCAAGAAATGGTTTGCCATTGATCAAAGAAGACCAGAGATCTTATGACATTATGAGAGCAGGTATGGAACCTAATCAAGAAATCTTCAAAGTGATTAGTGGTGATGGAGAACATATGAAAGTTTACAAATGTGAGCACTGCAGAGTACTTTTCCTGGACCATGTGATGTTTACAATACACATGGGGTGCCATGGATTCCGTGACCCTTTTGAATGCAACATGTGTGGGTACAGAAGCCAGGATAGATATGAATTCTCATCACATATAACAAGAGGAGAACATTGTTTTCACATGAACTAGTGAACTATTTCAGACTCCTAATTTGACTTTTTTTTCATTTTGTGTGATTTCAATTTGCACGAAAAGTAGGAGAAAAAAGAAATGAACAGAAAATCTTGGTGAAATGTTATTTTTATTGAACTTCATTTACTTCTCTGATCCAAACTGTTTACTGTAAAGTGCGAACATAGTTTTATACACTGGACAGTATCATACTTCTCTGAAGTAATACATCTGAAAGAGAATTCTTGAGATTGTATTTATCAAAATATGGCACTTAAATTATTACTTAATGTCTATGGTCAATTGAATTGTATATGTGAACAGTTCAGCAGAAACCTCAAATACATGGATAGATAAAAGCTTGCCTTTGTATTAGTTTGTAAGGTACAGTGCTAGAATTTTTAAACAACTTGGAGCTTTTCAGTTTTGCCTTCTTTAAAAATGGATTGATCGATAGTGTGTGAGTAATTTAGTGTTGTAAATTGTAGAATTAGGCACACATATAGTCTTGTTTTTTGGAACATTGTTTTTTTGTGTATGCTTATCAGTTTAAACTTAAGTAACATGCTACATGTTAAAACTCAGTAATATCTATGTAGTATCTTGAGATTCGTCATACACACAGAATTCATACCTAATGACATTGGCTACATCATGGAAAATGTTTTCTTGACAAAAAATGTCACTTTTCATTGCTGTTATAAATGTATAAGTGTTTATTAATGTAAATCTATATTTCAGTGCCAATAATGTATGGTTTATTTATTACAAAATGTGTTAAACTGGATTAATCACCTTACATTTTTAAATGAAATTTTGACACAAATTTAGATATGCAACATAAGTCAAGGTAAAATATCTCAACCTTCAGACTCATCTGGTAGGGGTGCCACTGTACACTGAAAATATGTCCTGACTCCATTGCCATTTATCTTTTCTCTTTTGAATATTTATCTGCTTTTATTACAGATTTGAATCCCACATTATTTTATTTTAGAAAATGTTTTGTCTTAATAACTGCATAAGTATATGTCCCAATTTCTCCTAGCTTCTTTATTTTTTTTGGTGATGATTTTGCAGTTGCACTACTTGTCAAATCACTGACTATTGGAAATGGTTGTTTCAATTCATCTTCACAAAACCTCTTAAAGGTTTTGAATCTTTTATGACATTACTTCTTAATCTACTTTGCTCAGTTCAGAAAAACAAGAAAATCTCTGGTTTGTTTTCTCTAAAGCCCCCTATCATTGGTAGAATAGAGTCACCATTAAACATAGTATAGCTAGATATCAGAAGGTTACACAAGGTTATTACGCAATAATGATTCATGGCATTGGAGATCACATGTAGAATGAATAGAAGATATGAATGGAATTGAAGATTGGGATGTTTTCAAGTTGTCAGACTGGGAATTACTGGAGTACCACATGGATCAGTGTTGGGCCTTCAACTACTTGCAGTCTATGTTAGTCACCTAGAAAGGACAGAGTACAATGCATTCAGGTTTGGTTGTGGTGTCAAGTTGACTGGTAAAGTGGCCTGTGAGAAAGATGCAAAGAATCTGAAAAGGGATATAGACAGAGTAAGTTCACAGGCATGAAGACTGCAGAAGGAACATAACGCTAGGAAATGTTACTCATTTTGGAAGGATAAACAGAAATAACTGAATACTTTTAAACAATGGGAAACTACTCAGGGGGATTTGCTCGCCTTTGTGCATAAAGCACAGAGGTTAACAGGCAAATCAAGAATGCAGTTGGGGAGGCAAATAGTATTTTGCATTTATTGCAGTGGGTTGGCATAAAAGATTAAGTGATACAAAACTCTGGTTATGCTTCTTTAATACTGTTGATGTACAGTTCACCAGATTGATTCCTGGGATGAGAGTGTTTTCCTGTATGGAGAAATTTACCCGTTTCATCCTCTATACACAGATACTTAGATAAATGAGAGGAGATCACATTGAAAGATATAAGATGGTCTGAAGGATTGACAGGGTGGATGCTGAAAGATTGTTTTCTCTAGCTGGAAAGCTTAGAACTGGGGGTGTAATCTCAAAATAATGGGTTAATTATCCAATTGATGAGTGAAATATCCTCACTCAAGTTGTAAATCTTTGGAATATCCTAAGGGGATGTGGATGCCCAGTTGCTGACTGTATACAGGATATATCTTGCATTGAAAGTAAATTGAAGAATTTGGGAATTGGACAGGAAGACAGAGTTTAGTCATGGACTAGCCATGAGGTCCTTCAGCTCCTATTTCTTATGTTCTTATCCATCATCTCAGAGAATCTCTTCTGTAGCTCTCCCTGGACTCCAGATCCTTTCTATACTTAAGACAATGTAGAACAAATATAGTGCAAGTAATGATTTATATTAGGCATTTCTCTTTTGCTCATGTAGTCTAAAAATTAAAATCCTATATGCCCTCTTTTCTGCTTTTTCAATTTGTCACCCCACTTTAAAAGATATGCATGCCTATACCCCTAACTCTTACTCCATTTTAAGTTTTACCATTTTCTATAGGCATTGTGTCATCCGGCCTTCCAAAACGTGTCACTACACATTTCTTTAAAGTGAATTATATCTCACTTCTTGGTGTACTACTAAAAGAAAATATTATGGATGCTGTAAATCTGAATTAAAAACATAAATTGCCATAAATGCTTAGCAGATCAGGCAACTTCTGTGAAGAGAAACAGTAGGTAGCATATCAGGTCAGTGACCTTATCTGTTAGCCATTGACATGATATATTAACTTAGTTTCTCAGTCCGCAAGTGCTGCCTAATCTTCTGTGCATTTCCAACATTTTCCACTTTATGCCTGATTTTCTATTTACTTTTTTTTACTTCTAATCCACTACTAGATAAAAACTAGCCTTCAAATGCATTATGTCTTTCCCATTTTACATTCATAATATTACAATGCGATTCATTCATTGTTACATCAATAAAAGATGTGGTAAGCTGATTCTATTCCTTAACTTTTATGTATTTCCAAATTGTAATCCACTCCTGGTAGTTCTTGTAAAGTCTGTGTATCTCCTAAACACAAGCTATCAGCCAGAAAAATGTTACAGCATGTAATTATAGTATAAAAGTTCTTACATTATGTACCATTTTGACATGATCAAAACTGTAAAGATCAAGGTTTGTTGTTTAAATCAATCCTAAAATGTTTATACTGCACAATTACAAATCAGCCATGCTCTGATTGAAGGACAGCTTAGACTCAAGTCACTTCTGTTTCTGTGTTCCTTTTCAAAAAAATGTTCTTTCAAAAGTTTTTCAAAAAAAAACTTTTAACACCTGAAGTTTTACATGTTGTTATGAGAGCCCTAGATTTTGTAGGATTTTTTTATTGTATTCAATATTTCTGCCATGAAGCTATGAAAAAAAATACAAAAACATTTGAATC
>JARFYF010000084.1:49129283-49143439 GCA_030265395.1 Rhina ancylostomus | reverse complement strand
CCTTGACATCCAGTGTTCTTTGGCCTTGCTTTTGTTACCTTTCACCTTTACAGGAATACGCTGGCTCTGAAGTTACACTTTTTAAAGAATTCCACTTGTCAGATGTAGATTTACCTGCAAGTAACTGCTGCCAGTCTGTTTTACCCAAGCCCTTTCTTATGATATTGAAATCAGCCTTCCCCCAGGTTAGGACCTTAATTTCCAGAGTACGCTTGTTCCTTTCCTTAACTTATTTAAAACTTAGATAGGTTCGTCCTCAGACACTTAAGATTAGGTTCAATACTGCCTCCTCTCTAGTAGGACTATCTACATTACAGATCAAAAAACCTTGGTGGATGCACTTTAAAACTTCTGCTTCACTAAGCCTTTCACTGTAAGGTGATCCCAGTTAATTTCAGGGAAATTAAAATCTGCTACTCCTATGGCCCTATTGCTCCTATACCTGTCTGTGATTTGCCTACATATATGCTGTTCTATTCCCTCACTGACTGTTGGGAGACCTGTAATGAAACCCCAGCAAAATGTTTGCCCCTTTTGAATTTCTCAGCTCTACCCATTAGATTTCATTTGAAGAACCTCTTGGACATCCACTCTCATAACTGCAGTGATGGTCTCTTTAATCAATATTGCAGTGCTGCCTCCTCTTTTACTTCCTCCACTATCATGTCTGAAGCTTCTATACCTAGGAGTATGAGCTGCCAGTCTGGCCACTTGTTCAACCACATGTCTATGATCGCTACAATATCATATTCCCACATTTCATATCTTATCTCCCACTGGAAAATAGAGATTCATCTGAGTTTTAAAAGGATGATTGGAAGTTTCCGGTCAATTCAGCCATGTTCAAACATTTTAAGCTGGATTTAAACCGATTTTAAAGCAATGGGTGAATTGGGCAGGCAACAAGCTGGTGGGTTAGTCAATAACTGCGATCGTGTGAGTTACTGCATCCTTGACCTTCCTGCCAACATCCTGAACCTCTTGCTGCACTGCAGACTCATCATCCAAGTCCAGGGGAATCCTGTAACTGGCTGGATACACTTTATATCTGGCCCCTCAGCTTTAATCTAGCTGGTGTATCCAGTATGGCTTATTTCATTAGCTTGGGGACACTGACCTTAATTAAGTGATGAGTTTAGCTAATTTATTTTGTTTTCTGTACATTTTATTAAACATTCATTTTTAAATTAATATAGAGTAGATTATCAGATTTTAAATACAACTTTTATTACTTCTTGATTTTTCATAACTTTTTTCATTACTTTAATCAATTTTAATTGGTTTTAAATTTTTTTGATTATCAGAAATTTTAAAACAGTGAAATAGGCCTTTGACCACGTAATACCAGAGACTTTTAGGGTGGTGTTGTGGGTGCAGCCTCAGGACAGGCTATGTGGAAGCCTGCTCACCACTCACGGCTTGCTCTGCTCACAGAACTGAGGCCTAAGGTCATCGGTAGCATTGCAGAACTGGCACCAGTGTGATCCAATTCATTGCCTTTGTCAATGAGACGCAAATGAGCAGGACCACACTCTGTAAGTGGCTGGGTAATGGGTGGACAGAAAGATGAGGCTGTTGTGGGGATTTTAACATTTTTCAATTTGTAACAATCATCAAAAGTTGAGAAGTCAGAAATTTATCAAGAAGGGAAATTTACAACGTAACTTATAACAAGTGAACTATTTATGGAACAGATGGCTGAAGGAAAGAAACACTATTTCTGTGATGGATATGTTGCTTTCTTTCTCTTTCATTCTCTCCCTCGGGTAACTCGGTCAGCAATTTGTTCTCTTCTCTACTGCCTTCTTGAGCTGATCAGGACTTCAAGCTTGACTCCCAGGAATACTTTCCACTCCACTCAGCTCTCTCATTCTTTTTCTCTATCTACCTTTCTATCTTGCTATACTACCCTCTCATAGTCATACAGCATCACAACAGACTGGATATCATCTAGTGAATTTCTGATAATCAAAAACATTTAAAAACAATTAAAGTTGATTAAAGTAATGAAAAAAAAATCAAAAAGTAATAAAAGTTGTATTTAAAATCTGTTAATCTACTCTAAATTAATTAAAACATGAATGTGCCAGTCATCTAGTACCTAACTATATTCATCTTATCTTTTAGTATTCAGCCTATAGCCTTCCATGCCATGATGCTTTAAATGTTCATCTAAATATCCTCTCCTCAGCCCACTGCACTCTGATGCACTTTTTTCTGTGTATGGTATAGACCTTTATGTTAATCATTTGTTTGATTAAATCTTCCCACTTAGCTGTCCCACCTCAAAGCCATAATTATGGGAAAACGTTTCATCATTTATCGTTTGTTTGTACAGAATGTACCTTTTCTTGACAGCCTCTATTAGGCTGTTGATTGGAATACTTCCCTGAAGCAATTCAGGATAAAGTAATTTGACAATTTGTTATTAATGACATGATCATAGGCTGCAGCTGACAGGTCAGGTTTGAAATTCTAATCATTTGTTCCATTTCCTTCATCTACAAGGATCCCCCTCTCCCCCTCTCCCACTGTGCAAAGAATAGCATTTTTATACACATTTAGGAATAAGATAAAGCAAGTTCATCATTAAAAATATCTTCAGCTGACACATGATTAGTCATTTCTGACATCATGTTCCCTGCATGATCATCAGATCCCTGCCTTTCATCTAGTTCTAGTGTCTTTATAGATAAAATATCCCTTTGTTCAATTAGGGCCTTGGCCACTATTGTGAAGGTACAGACCAGGTCTTGCTTATACTTTTGTCTTGCATTATGCTTAGTAATATAATATGCAAGTTAACTCTAGAGGCTATGCAATGTATGTTTCAATGTATGTATCCAATTACTTCACTCGCAAAACTGATACCTAGTTTGCTTCTGAAAAGTATAGACAGGACTGTATTTTAAAGGATGAACAGTAATTTCCAGGTAGTTCAGTTGCTTGAAAACATTATACATTAGTTTAAGGCAAAGCCTCTAGCAATGAAAAGGTAAATGAGTTGGACCATGAGACTTGTGTGAATTTGCCCAAGGTCACCATTGGCACAAAGTCATTGTAAAAACAGTAATGCCATATGTTATGCATTTCAGGAAATTAGCATTTATGTGTAGATGCCCATTCTCTTAATCTTTACTCAGGACTATAATTATTGACTCAAAATAATGCAGGAAACATTGCCTTATCAGTTTCATGTCTCTTTAATACAATGTTAATAAATTTCTTTCAATATGCATTCTTCTAAATGAGCCCTTCCCAAAATAGACATGCACATTACCATATAAACAAGTACTGAGCTGACATAGAAAATTCATATTCCACATTCTAACAATGGGCATTAGGAACAATATTAGTCTTTTAAAGTGTCTCCTTTGCTCCATTAGAATGTTCTCAAGTATCATGGCCTCAATCTCTAATAAAGAGACTTGAGGGCAAAATTTTGGGTGTCAAGTAGTGTTGTGCTGTTGAAAGTGCTGACTTTCAGATAGGATGTTACTATGAAGCCATATCTGTTCTCTCATGTCACTGTAAAAATTTCTTATTACTAATCAAAGAGGGCGACAGGGGTCTTAGGCCATGCCTGTCATTCAACATCACTAAAGCAATCCAGTTTTTATCTTATTGATGCTGGGTCAACCTCACTGGGTTGAAACTATCTGCTTTTTCTCCCCAAGTTATAAATTACATTTCAAGAGCAATGTATTAGCTGTCAAATCCTTTGGAATGAGCTGATGTTGTATAAGGTTTTGTGTAAACTAATTTCTCTCTTTACTTTTTATGTTGTGTTGCTATTGAACATTTCCTTTCCATGCATTTTTACTTCACCATGTTAAAGTATAATGTTTTCTCATCTCTGATTAAAGTTGTGTAATATTTCAGGTAATTCTGAAAATATCTGGATGCACATTGATGCAGCCTATGCAGGAAGTGCTTTCATCTGTCCAGAATTCAGACCTCTTTTAAATGGAGTGGAGGTAAAGACTTCAGCCTCTGATGCACTATTCTGATTTATACTTGGACTAAAGATTTCTGACAGCACTACTGACCAGAGAGTGTACTCATTTCAGACAACTCCTTTGCTTTACCACTATGAATAAAACCTGTAACTCCTCCATCTTGTATGCAGATTCAATTGTCATTAGGCAATTTTAAGGCTTCCCACTGCCTAGTTCTGCTTTAACCGTGAGGAGCCGTACAGTCTGTGGATCACACTAGAATAATTGTGGAGTGCTTACAAAAGGCCATGCTTCTGGTACTGTAATGATTCGGCATAACGAAGTCTAGTGTTTGTATATGATATTTTACAATTTTTTTTCTTGATCAGTTTTCAGATTCTTTCAGCTTTAGCCCTCATAAGTGGCTTTTAATCAACTATGATTGTTCAGCCATGTGGTGAGTTAGCCAGTTTGTGTCTGTAAAATATTTTCAATTTCACAAATTGTTTCCATTTTAAGATGCCTTGAAATTAAATCCCAGTTTGTAGTGTTAAACGTGCTATATAATAGCAGCAGCAAGTTGTACTCTGTCCCTAAAATTTAATCACATTGACATAAGTGGAATTGAATTTCAGAATAAGAGTAGACTGTGTTGTCAATATGTTGTAACAGCTCTCGCACCTTTACTAAGGATGAATCTCCATTATTATCATTCTATAAATGCAGCCTGGTCTTCTTGGTATTTCCAATATTTCTGCTTCTATTTCAGATT
This sequence comes from Rhina ancylostomus, assembly GCA_030265395.1. Taxonomy (NCBI): domain Eukaryota; kingdom Metazoa; phylum Chordata; class Chondrichthyes; order Rhinopristiformes; family Rhinidae; genus Rhina; species Rhina ancylostomus. The sequence continues at coordinate 49,138,729 of JARFYF010000084.1, read as the reverse complement.
TCTGAAGTATTTTCCTTTTCTATTATTGAGAAGTGATTTGATATATACTGTCTTCATATGTTCCATTACAGAAGTATTTCAACAGGCCCACTGCAGCCACCTCTGGGATCCACACCCATTGTCACATCCCCAGGATCCTTACTCTGGTCCTGTCCAACCACAGCTGTCACCTCTGGGACTCCTAGCCCACGGCTGCCAGCTCTGGGAACCACGACGCATTGCCACTTCCTCCAGGACCCACCTTCACTTGTGCCACCATTGGGACCCCCTCCCCCACCCAATGCCACTTCCTCTGGGTCTCTGCCACCTCAGTGATCCCCCTACCCTAACTGCAACCTGTGGGACTCTGCTCAATCCCTAGCACCTGCCACTTCCACCAGAGAGCAACTGGAGGGACGTGGACGTTAGAGCTCGGGGGAATAACAAGACAAGTGCTGTCCCAGCATGGATCTGAACTTGGAGGTGTTGACCAAGCAGAGATAGGTGGTCACTTTACCCGTGTCTAGCATTACAAAAGCAACAAGGATTCATTCTTGTGATTGGTGTGTCACAGTTCTAGATGATTAAGTTTATGAATTTGCAGTTCTTGTGCACTGTTTTATCTGAAGGCAGAGTAATCAAATGTCAATCCTTGTTGCATGTATACATTAGTAAGGTGACATAGTGGTTAAATTACAGTGAGGAAGGGAATAGTATCCTATTCCTTTTGCAATCTTCCTTTTCTTCAGTCAAGTGGAAGAGGAATGGAAATGGAGGAGGACAGTGAGTTGTGGAGTTTGGATGGTTTACCATTTCCAGTCCTAGACTGCATTTAACTTCAGGTAATTGTTGTTCTTTTGTTGGCAGCACGCTTATTGTGAAGAGTACCATGTTTTGGTTTCACTTTAAAGACACAAGTTTAGTCTCATTACAGCTAAAATTCTATTCAAATTACTAAAACTTACTAATATTTGATGAGTGCACCTGAGGAGCATTCAATATATTTAGTGTCCATTTGGAACAGGAGGTTCTGGAGAAGCATATGGGGGAAAAAAGTGTTTCTAGATGTTGTGCCTCCTGTCCTTTCGTCCCTTGTATTTTGGATACTGCCTTCCCCAGAAATAAAAATAACAGGATGTGTGAGAATATTATTCATCTTCTATTGGCATATGACATCTCACCCCATGGAGCTGTACTGACTCCATGTAAATGAATTATTCTGCTGTCAGCAGCAAACCTGACAGTGCTCTGCTCAGTGGATCATTAATGATGTTTAAGATTAGAGGATTTAATTATGTAAGTTTGCACAATAATGTCAATAATATTTTGCAAAGTTAAAATTTGAAAGGAAATACACTTATAAAAGGCACCACTAGCAAATATTAAACATAAAATCTATTCTAAACTTGACAATATCTCCAGAAACAAAATAGTATTTAATCAGCACTGGTAATATTGGTCACCTGAAAGACATTAATTATGTCCGGATAATCCAGCTGTGGTTATCACACTTATAAATGACCATGAACATGTACTTATCAAGAACTTATCCAGTTTGCTCTCATATACAATAGTTGTCTTTTGAAACCTATTTTCCAAATTACATGTTCACTAAATATAAGGAATTTTGTAATTCTACACATTGTACAGAAAAAGAGAAATGTAGGGGCTTCAAAGAGTGAGTAAAACACATTTTTGTACATTGTGGTATAAACAATACAGATGTATACTCATTAAGTCTACAGATGTCATGTGTTACTTTTAGGGTGAAGAAAAGATCAGAAGTTATTCACACTTTTAAAGTGGATCATCTTTACCTACAACATGATCATGAGGACTGTGGTACTGTATTATATTACCTCTTCTTGTTACATTTTGAGATTCCTGAGTTAATGGAGATTAATCTTATTTTTGTTTGGCTGAAAGCATCTCATCTCACAAAACTAAAATTAGTTTCAGGCTTGTATATCTGTCCAGTCCCAGCATCACAAAAGCCATGTGCTGAAGGGCTGGATATACAGAACATTAGTTGGGCTGCACTAAGAGTATTACATGCAGTTCTTGTTGCCACACTACAGGAAATATGTGATTAAGCTCAGGTGCAGAGACGGTTCATAAGGATGTTGCCTGGATTGGAGGACTTGAGTTATAAGGAGAGATTGGATAGGCTGGGTCTGTTTTCCCCAGAGCACAGTAGGGTGAGAGTTGACTTGAAAGAGGCGTATAAAATTATGACAGGCATGGATAGGATAGATAGCCAGAGTCTGTTTCCCATGGTAAGGGTATAAACATAAGGCCATAGGGTTAAGGTGAGAAGGAGGAAGTATAGAGGGAATCTGAGGGGTAAACTATTTACCAAGTATCAGTATCTGGAATGAGCTGTCAGAGGAAATGGTGGAGGCAGGAACAGTAACAGCATTTAGGAGGCATCTAGAAGGGTATTTGAATGAGCGGGGCACAGAGTGACATGGAATTAATGCAGGCAAGTGGATTAGTATACATAAGCATGATGGTTGGCATAGATGTGGTGGGCCAGAGGGTTTGTTTCTATTGCTGTATGACTCAATGACTCTCTGAGAATGAATCTAGGCAGACCAAAGCAAAATTTGTGTCAACATTCAATTTCAAGATATTCCTGCATAGGCAAAATGTCCAGTTGAGACATTTTCATCAGGAAATAGCTCCATGGCATTTTTTGGCATTAAAACAGGATTAAGGGTCACTTTAATGTTGATTCTGAAAGTCACATAAAGAGCACGAGATCATTTGTGGGGTTCACAGAACAGCACAGACAGGCTGCCCTGCAATGCCACACTGATACTGATGTTTACTTCAGTGCTATGTTACCTATTGATACACTGAGAAATCTTGCAGATTTTATCATGTAATCCATCAAGTGCAACATTTGCAGTCAGCTCCTTAGAGACAGACGATACACGTTACAAGCAAAGCTGACGCAGTTGTAGGGAAGCGATACTACTGAATGAATGGATGCTACAATTAGCGGCATTCCTTGGAAGAGGTCAGGGGAACTTGGACTGGCCGATATGTCCTTTGTGCAAAGGGGCAATGGATACTCCCTGGGAGATAAAGCTAGGAGCATCCCTGTAATAACATTGGGGAAGCCTACAATGCCACCTATATCTGTCCCTATTCTACCTGCTTGTGATCTGAATGAGAAGCATGCAGTTTGGGTGACCTCCTTAACGCACTGGTGGTAAATTGTGAGAATTGGTAGAGGTCAACAATGATATCCTGGAATAGTCCTGACATTAAGAAGTTGATAGTTGTATTTGAACTTGTAGGAAGTCCCAGATCTTAGTGAGGACAAAAATGCAGTTGGAGTACTCTAAATAGCATGGTTTTTGCAGAAATGGTGTTAGTGAAATTCTGTCAGTGAATAAGAACTACTGTTTTTCAAAGAATTAAGTTGAAAAAGTCACTACAGCTGTATTTTGTGGGTTGCATTACTTTCCACATCACTCGAGTAAGTTTTACATCAGAAAAGAGTGCGAAGAACAAAAAATCTCAGCAGAAAGGGATGAGGCAACTTTCACAACAGATACTAAGTACACAGAAAGATGCTCAAAATTGCATTACTCCAGGTTAAGCCACTTTTCAAAAGCATGCACCATTTCAAAGCTGTGTGAGCAGACCTGTAGCCCCAAGCAATTGTTTTGGCCCCAATCTGGTTGAGTTAAATACATGCCCAGCAACCTGAGTTTACAATGCTGCAGATATACATTGTTACCAGGTCTCACAGTGCTTTCAAAATCATGCACAGCACAGAGGCACTGCCGTTTCTGCCTGAATAATGCTTCCATCTCTAGGCATGGGGAAACTCTCAAAACAGAGCTTTAGCTGTTGAAATTATTGCGGTGGAGTGGGGCTTCCATACAATCTGAAGAAACCAGTCTCGCTTCCCTACATTTTCCTTCACCTGCATGGAAACCTTTTATGCTGCTATACAGTGGCTGCATGGAGAGAGTTCCTTATGGCTGAGAACTGCTTCCCACAAATCCTGGTGGGAAAGACGCAGGAGCTCTGTTCTCTGCAGCAGCTGCCTCTGGGAGTGGCAGAGGGTGCATTTAACACAGCATTCAGGATGAGAGCTAGTGTTTTTTTTATATAAGTGAAGTTTCCCCCATCTGCAATTTCTCTGGGGGTCCACAGAGCATGGTAACAGGACCTACGACCCATCATGCGTGTGCTTACGATCGAGCTACCCACATTCCCATCAACTTCCCCCAGACTCTGCTATTCACCTGTACACGAGTGGCAATTTACGCTAGTGGTAAATTAATCTTCCAGCCCACATGAGGGAAGAAACTTGAGTACCTGGAGGAAGCCCAAACTCCATGCAGACAGACCAGAGGTCAGGATTGAACCCAAGTCAATAGAGCTGTGAAGTAGCTGCTCAACTATGTTATCTCATTAGCACTAAATCAAGCACTCATTCAGTTCAGCAAATATGAATGAAATCCAAGTTCAAGGCACATGAGTTTCCATCTCACTTGAGGGTTTAACCCAGTTGCTTTGTAAATACCCAGAATTTGAAAATGATCCTGATTGTTGAAATAAAGTAAAACTAGGAGAAGCCATCCTGTCACCACGAAACATTTTGACTAATAAAGAATATAGAAAAAGAACTTGCACATTTGGTTTAAAATCTAAACAATATACATACATTCTTTTACAAATTATCCTGTGCATCATGGGAGAATCAATGATATTAACCAGCTTTATATCCATTTAACAACTTGTAGCTACAATGCTTTAAAACAAAAATCATTACAGATTATGTGACACCTCTTTTTATTCTGTATTTCCAGAATTCATTACTGATTACAGGGTAAGTAACGTTACAACATTTCAAATGCATGAGAATATAAGGGGCTTCATAACAACTGTTTAATTTTACAGTTCTGTCATATTTAGCATTCGAACTCCTAGTTAAACTTGTAAACTTGAGGGGGAGATGGTCGAGAGCTTCAAGTTCCCAGGTGTAAGTATTACCAACAATTTGTCCTGGTCCAGCCGCATGGAATCTGTGACCAAGAAAGCATACACCAATGCCTCTACTAGACCTGGGACTCAACACCTCCCTTTACAAGTGGATCCTTGACTTCCTGACCAATAGAACGCAATCAGTAAGGACAGGCAGCAGCACCTCTGCCACAATCATTCTCAACACTGGTGCCCCACAAGGCTGCATCCTTAGCCCCCTACTCTACTCCCTATACACTCATGACTGCCTGGACAGATTCTGCTCTAACTCCATTTATAAGTTTGCAGATGATGCCACTGTTGTGGGCCATATATCAAATAACAATGACTCAGAGTAGAGGAATGAGGTAGAGAGCTTAGTGACATGGTGTCATGACAACAACCTTTTCCTCAATGTCAGCAAAACAAAAGAACTGGTCATTGGCTTTAGGAAGGAGGGCGGTGTACACGCACCTGTCTACCTCAATGATGCTGAGTTCAAGAGGGTTGAGAGCTTCAAGTTCCTTGGAGTGAACATCACCAATAGCCTGTCCTGGTCCAACCACGTAGATGCCACGGCCAAGAAAGCTCACCAGCACCTCTGCTCCCTTGGGAGGCTAAAGAAATTTGGCATGTCCTCTTTGACACTCACCAACTTTTATCGATTCACCATAGAAAGCATCCTTTCTGGATGCATCCCGGCTTGGTATGGCAACTGCTCTGCTCAGGACCACAAGAAACTGTGGAGTTGTGGACACAGCCCAGCACATCATGGACACCACCCTCCCTGCCTGGACTCTGTCTATACTTCTCACTGCCTTGGTGAAACAGCCAGCATGATCAAAGACTCCACCCACCCGGGTCATTCTCTCTTCTCCCCTCTCCCATCAGGCAGAAGACACAGGAGCCTGAGGGCACAGAGCACCAGGCTCAAGGACAGCTTCTATCCCACTGTGATAAGACTATGGAACAGTTCCCTTATACAACAAGATGGACTTTTGACCTCACAATCTACCTTGTTATGACCTTGCACCTTATTGTCTACCTGCAATGCACTTCCTCCGTAGCTGTGACACTCTACTCTGTATAATATTATTGTTTTTACCTTGTACTACCTCAATGCACTGTGTAATGAATTGACCTGCATGAACGGTACGCAAGACGAGTTCTTCACTGTACCTCACTACATGTGCCTATAATATTCCAATTCCAAAGTTTTCTGCAAGCGTTTCAGAGGAGGATAAAATATATTTTTGTGCTTTTCTTTTTTATGTGTGCGTGCGTCTCTTCAAGAGCGGCACGGGGCAACGTACTCAGGCCAGCAGCATCCAGCAGAAATCCCAGGCAAACAAATCGGCCTACAACAGCTCGGGCTACTGGGGTCCCAACTGAGCAGAGCAAGAGGACCCCCCCCCCCACCCCACCGCGGGACCGTCCGCTACACATATCCAGCTTTGGAGAAGAAAAAAACCCTGAAAAGAAAGAGAGAGAAAACGGAGAAAAAAAATGGAATTCCCCGGAATAGAAGTGGTGACAGCTCATCTGACACCACGTCCGGCCACACTTAAACCAAAACAGCAAGTTAAATAGCAAAGTTTTAAACCAGAAAAAAAAGCTCTGCGTTGTGTCTGTGATGCCCACCTTTACTGTTGTATGTAATATAGAATTTGTAATTCCTCCTCCTTTCTGCGTTAAGATTACGAGATGCTTGTTTGTTTTACCTCTGCGCCCCTCGTTCCCGATGAAGGAGCTTCACTACCCTAGTGCAAATTTTTTTTTATTTACCTCCCAGACACCTCCCACACCCTCGTCTTTTCTCCCCCAACCCATCCCCACTCCTGCCCCCCTTTCTTTAGGACTTCAAGTGATATGGACAATGTGGTCTCTTATATGGCTTCTTTGAGGTGTTATTTTGTACTGTGTTTCAATTCAGTGAATGATGTATCTCTTGTGTATATATAAACAAACACAAAGAACTGTAGATGGATCCAGTTTCTCACCTGCTCTTTACGGCTTTTTTTTGTAATTAATTTCATGACATAAAATGGAAAAAAACGGAATTGCATTGGACAACTTTTTACCGGGTTTTTCTTTGTAAGAAACTGATGTCCACCACCTCATCTTAAGCTTTCTCTGTAGTCCGTCTATTGTAATCTTCAGGCAGCACGCCCCATTATCTCTCAATCTGGCTGGCATACCTTGCTCTCAACCACTAGATCTTGCCGCTGTGCTAAAAGCTTGCTTCTTCTTCAACAGTTCCTCCAGCTCTTCCTAAAAATGTTTTGAGCTTGGTTCTATTGGGGTCCGATCCCCTTGTGGATGACGTACACTGGTTTTGTCTCAACTTCAGCCTCCGTGTCCTACTAACTTGCACTGAGTCTCCTTCATTCTTCCTTGTCCTCCATTCTCCATGACTTCTGGTCAGTAGTACTTCAAACTTATTTCTGTACTCACTCGTATCATGTGTCTCCATTTTCCTCTGACCCTCGAGGGCTGCTGTTGTGTGCCTCTAATCCCAGCCTTTCATTCCTGTTGCTCTGCCATTGGTGGCTGGCTCTTGCAGGGGCCCCGAGCTCTGAAATTCCCTCCAAAAAAAGCCCATCGTTTTCTCTCCCTCTGACCGAGGAGTTTGCTCGCCTGCCCTCATATCTGCCGCAGGTCAGGCGTCAAACCTTTGAAACGCCGTGGGATGTTTGCTAGGGTCACAAAGTGTCCGTAAAGTGGACTGCATGGGAGCGCATGAAGTAAAGTTGAGGATTTTGTCAAGAGTTTAAACTCTCTAGGTCGAGGTAAGTCTTGAATTTGTTGACAGCACTGTCTGCCAGTGGATCAGAGGTACGGTGTCTGTCTGTGCTCTCTGGAAATGCTTTCTGGTACATCTTTCAATTTACTTCCCAGTTGATTTAACTTTTAAGAAGGAAACTGAACTTATCACAACCTCCAATAAAAGTACAATTTCAGCAGTGAGTGGCAGACAGTCATGGTCACCAAGCTTGATTGAGTGCCTGTAACTTGTGGCTCAAAGATAAATAGGAGTAAACTATTATCAATTAACCCACTGATCAGAAATGGAGGTCTGCACTATTGAGTTTTGGTGATGAAATACTGCTCAAGACTCTAGTACCTGTGGTTAAAGCTAGAGGCTGAAAGTACTTTTTAAAAAGTTATTTAGTTCAAGTGTTCCCAAAATATTGTAGCAGATGATCGAGTGGGTGATTACCCTGGAAGGTGGTAGGATCAGACGCCCGCGAATCGGGTAAAGAGGAAAAGCAAGGCAGGTTGTGTGTCTGGATTGCAACTTGTGGGAGTCTGCAGATAGCAAGATCATCAGAAGTAAACTTGTCTGCAGTCGATCTCTGGTTTTTAATCAACGACCCAAAATGTCAACAATTCCTTTTCTCCCACAGATGCTGCTCAACCTGCTGAGTTCTTCCAGCAGGTTGTTTGTCAGTCCACATCAAGTGTCCGTTCACCATAAAACATTTCCACTGATGGGCACAAAGATCTTGGACTTGGCAAGATCTGGGACTGTGCATGACCTGTCCTCGAGCAGTGTGGGCAGGCCAAGAGGTGTTGTGTAATCTGCCCCTCGACACTCCCAGATCTCAAGACTAATGATCCTCTGGGAAGAAAAGATCAGAGGTCTTGTTTAGAATTTAGAGAACACCAAGAGCCAAATGGGTTATAATGTTGGGTTGTTAGCTAAATTCAGATTAATCTTGTGATATCCAGATTAAGGACAGGGACACGAAAGTAAAGGAGTGTTTTAGGAAAGGAGGGGTTCCATTTAATGGGACATTGGTAACAGGATTGCATCAGAGAAGAACTGTCAGCTGGGGCCAAGGTTCAGTCAAAGCATAAATGGGAGGGGCTAGAGAATCTAATGCTATGGTTTCTTAACGAAATGGAAGAGTTTTAAACTATTGGTACTGCAAGTGAAGAGAAGACAAAAGTAAGTTGGGTGGCAGGTTCATTTGGAGAATACTACATGGTGACTATTACTGAGTCATGGCTGTACTGGGAACTCAAAGTTACAGGAAAAATGGGCAGATAACCTTAGTGATAAAAGATCAAACTGTTTTATAACAGATGTCATAGCACCTAATGGGAACTTTATAGGTCAAATTAATAGAAAAGAATGTTAAATTATTGGGAGTTGCCTTTACAGTCAGTAATATCCCAAAATGCTATGTGGCCAGCAAGCTCCCATTAACACCCAGTATGATAAGCAGGTGATTTGCTTTTGTTACTGGCTTTGGAATGAAGTACTTGCCCAGAATACCAGGGATATCTTTAGAAGACATGGAATCCTTTGCATCCAGCTAAAAAGGAAACAATGGCCTTAGTTTTAAGGTCAGAATGCAAATAGAACAGAAATGCAGTGCAGTGTCTGACTATATTTTGATGTGGCAGAATGTATAAATGCAGAGATTAGGCAAGCATGTGGTAAAAGCAGGATACCATTAATGAGAGACTTTTGA
>JARFYF010000084.1:49056875-49072753 GCA_030265395.1 Rhina ancylostomus | reverse complement strand
CTTCCAGCATCTTGTTTTTTTTTCATCTACATTCCAGCATCTGCAGTCCTTTGTGTGTCTATTAATAATCATTAATTCTTTTTCTGTTTATTGGCCCTACAGAAGACCAATCAAATAGTGGCATGTGCATCTTGTCTAGGAAAGCACGCTATAACGTATCGTGCAAATTACACAACATTATTAATCCATGAATATTTTCAATAATTCAAAAGATGAAGTTTTTGAAATTTTTGTTTAATCTGCAGATACTGGAAATGAGAAATAAAAGCAGAAAATGCTGTAAATACTTGGCAGGACAGGCGGCCTCTATTGGAGAGAGAAACAGAATAATATTTAAGGTGGTTGAAGGGTGATTGACTTGAAATATTAACTCTGGTTCTCACTCCACAAATTTTGTCTCACCTGATGAATACTTTCTGCACTTTGTTTCGATTAAAATTCCTTCAGTTTTGTAAAATTATATTAGTGGAACTTTTTAAAATCATGATTTTATTTAGGGCACAGCCAGCGAAAGTACACTGGTGGCACTTCTTGCGGCAAAAAGGAAGATGGTTACACAAATTAAGGCAAACAATTCTGATGTTGAAGAAAGCGTGATCATGTCTAAGCTGGTGGCCTACACATCAGATCAGGTGAGCATTACCGTTGCCACTGTGTCTTTTCATTGAACTGATCTAATCAAATGTGAAGCGACCATGTTAAGCCATCTGTAATGTGTTTAGAAATTCATAATAATGAAAACTTTTAAATAGTGACTCATGGATGGTAAGAACTCATAATATGAAAAACTCTTTTAATTTCTATAATTGTTTTTTGTGCCCATCAGAGAAACTGATGCAGCATTGTTCTGAAGAAGGAGGTGGAATATGTTTGTGTTTTCAAAGTTCTACAAAGATGTAAAGTTAGGCCACTTTCATGAAATATTAGGATATGGATTATGTTAGTTTGAAATTTTTTGCTGGTTCTGTCATTGAAATGGCAGAACTCTCACATGGATAAGAATAGAAAACAGCAGAAATCAAGATTGGTTAGGCTTCTGCTCTTTTTAACTGTTAAATTGCAATCCTGAAGGGACAAGAAAGTGGTAGGAGACAGGGTGCTAACTTTCATGTTCTTGTACATGTTGTAGTTTGGAAGCATGTTTGGAATTTTCGTATTTACTCCAGAATTATACAAAATCAGACTATAATCAGACTGAGCCCAGATATAGTTACTAGTCTGAGCCCAATCTGGCCACACAGTCCGAAAAGGCCAGTGAAATGGAAGGAAATTGTGATCAAGGTGCCCAGATTACTAATTCATAGAAGAGGTGGAAAATGGGGCTCGCTCTGCTGACATTCATTGTAAGGTCCTTGCAGGGAACACCAGATTGCAGAATAGCCTCTGGAATGAGGCACACTAATTCAGACTATTCCAATCTGTATCAAAATTTCACATGAGAGATTTTTCCCAAGCTCTTTAATCTTCTAATAGAAGTACAGATTCATAAATAAAAGATTAAACATTCCATTGTCCAAGGAGTATGCTGGAAACCTTGAAATATCAGTGGGTGTTGGGGAGCCTGGATGCATCAGTGGCAGACTAGGATCAATTAAGCCATCATCAAGATTGAGGAGGTTAAAAGCAGCAGTATAGATTGGGAGTGATAGCTGGAGAACAGAAGTGTTGGCATGGCTTCTGGTACAGTAAAGTGGATGGACAATTTGGTAAGTATTTTTGCATATCATCAAAGATCTGGGTTTACCACTATGTTCTCCTGACAGCAGGTGTCCACAGGACATCATTCTCCTGGAAGTTCAAATCCTCCTGGAACATGTGAGGAGTTAGATCATCCCATGAGTCCAAGATGTAGAAATTGATTTTGTATCATAACTGGAAGTGCATGGACAAATGATTCAACCTGTAAATAATTGCAAATGATTTATAAAGGGTTAAAGCAATTTTCAATCAAATAGCACTGGGGAAGCACTATGCAATCAAATTTTGTCCCAGAATGCATCTACATTACCTTAAGTCTCTTTACTATCAGCTCCCTTTTTAAAATTTTCAACTATTGATAAAAATCTGCTCCACGTATCTTCTATAATTTTTTTATTTGTTTTTGCGTGAGGTTTCCTTTCATGCTCTTCAGGTATGTTATTTCAGTTTTCATCCTTTCTACATCCTAGGCTAACCGTGCCCTACAGGATTAGAAAATAAAAGGCACACCACCTGTGATTTCCTATCTAACAAATACAGGACGCCTCTGTTTTCTGATTCATGGAGTTAGCGGGTGTAGCTCTGGGCAGCAAATGAGCATCCAGAAAACCAGTGCTAATATACAAGACAATTCTATGGCATTCATATTCAGTTGCAACCCCTACCTGATCTGCCAAGCTCTCAGTACCAGTATGAAGCTTGCATACATTTCTAGCCAGATGTGCACTTGATTTATTAATCTGTTTCTCAACCACAAGGATCAATGTTTCTTTTGGTCACAATGAAACTACTGAATTTTGCTTAGGGTTATTTATAACTCATTTTGGATAATGTCATAAAGGGTTTAAAACTGGACCTGTCTCAAAAAATTAGTAGGCATTTTAGGACTTCTGGGTAAAGGGAAGAAATCTGATGTTTTTAACATAAGCAATGACATTTAATAATGTTGCTGCCTTAAACACTATGATTGTTTTTAAGTGCACAATCTGACTAGTCTCATCGTCTAATCGGCAATATACTATACAATAACCCATCTGTCTAGACAATCTGATGACTTCATATGTAAAAAAAAAATTCTCCTCATGTAGTTCTTTGAAAAAACTATAGAGATTGAAAATGGGATTTATATTTTTCAGTGGCAGACTTCATAATGATGTTATTTATAAAATCCTAGATTGTTTTTATATTTATCACTTGAATCAACAATTTAAGTGCTATAGGTGTAGGTAAAGACAATTATTGTTAACTGATACCTGGTTAAGACTTTTTTTTTGAGGGGCATATTTCAGATTTGTTGCTACTAGATGATTCATTTAATTTACACAAGAATCCTTTGGTGTGGTAATTACATTAAATTGAACTATAATATATAACTACTGCTGCTTGGTAGTTTAGAAATAAAAATGATAACCTTTAAACAAGTGATGCAGGTCAGTATTTTCTTTCTGTTGGAGGATTTGCCTTAAGGCACAAATGACCTTTATTCACTGATACAAATACGTCCAGCTCGAGAAAGAAAAGCAAGATCCATTGCTTGTCCTTTGTTCACCAGATTGCTTGGTAGCAATAGCTGTTTTTGTTTAAGAATACATGCATAATTTTTCCAGCTGCCCATTTTCACACATTTTTAAATTTTATAATCATTTGAAAGATAGTTTGTAATAATAAATTATGGCCAAGAATGCCATATTTCAAAAAAGAAAACATTTTGGAAGAGTAACGTGCTTATTAAATTTTAAATTTTTAAATTTTAATTTAAAAAAAATTTTATTCACATTGTGGTAACAGGCTCTTCTGGCCCAATGAGTCCATGCCGCCCATTTTACACCCCAAATTAGCCTACTTGTACGTCTTCAGAATGTGGGAGGAAACTGGAGCACCCAAAGGAAACCCACACAGACACAGGACAACATACAAACTCCTTACAGACAGCGACGGGAATCGAACCCCGATCGCTGGCACTGTAATAGCGTCACACTAACCGCTATGCTACCGTGCTGCCCCTTGAAAATTTGATATCACCCCAGATGGGATATGTAGTAACAATTACAGAAGAGCTTGGTATGAATGCACAAATTGTTTATGCAGTTATGAATGAAGTGGAGAGGAAGGAATTACAGTGGTCTAATTAGTCATAAAGGTAAATTAAGAGAATTGTTTCAATTGCCTTATTTAGAAATATCTTTTTCCTTGTATTGATAGTAATAACTGCATTGATGTCTATTGATAATAATATGATCAATGATATTCATATTTTATAAATAAAACATCAGCATAATTAAAGCAAGGGACATTAAATCAAACTTCACTTTTTTATATATGAATTGTAAGTGCTTGACAAAGTTATGGCCCAATTTAGTGATACAATATTGACTTTGTGTGCAAGAGCAGATGTACATGTAAATATGCTTCTATATTTCAATCCACAAGATTCAACAAAATGGGCCTCTTCCTTTGAAAATGATACTTCTTGCATCTGAAGTCCAAATATATTACAAGTAACCATGAAAATCCTCAGCATGGAAGTACTCTGCATCAATGGAAAGTGAAAGACCATTGTTTCTTTTCTGTGGGAATTGTGTAGACTATTTTTGTCTGATTTTTTTTTGTTACATTCTTGGCTGACACAGCTTTAACCATTCCCCTTGACTGTGGCCTCCATGGCCATGTCAAGTTCTGACTATACTAATGGATTGGGTACTCCCAGTAGAAAAATTACCCACCACAAGTTCTACATCCACCTTCCACTGATGCAACAGCACTCCTTGCTTTTCTCCCCCCTTACCCCAACTGCAACTCCCCCAAGCTATATGATTGTTCAATAATGATAATAACATTTCCGCATCTTATAAGACATTCTGTAAACCGCAAAAGTCACAACAAATCTCTGAGGAAAATTTGATTGAATCTTCATTCGTAACCATGCTCTCAGTATCACTGGGTTATTTTGGAACTTTTGAACTCTTTAATGAATCAACAGTTGCATTTCCTTTCCAGGAGCTTTCCATTTATAAGATGCCTTGACAGTAGCTAAAATGCCACACTGCTCATGGCTGTTATTGTCACTACAGATCTTTCAAGCCTATAGGAGCAATTTGTTTCCGCATTTATTTCTAGGCAAAAGCCCATAGAGTAAACCAGGATCAGTGGCAGGAGAGCATGATCTGAACTCTGAAATTCAGCAATACGTGGAAATTTATTCCAAAAGCACATTCAACAGAAGGAAAGATGATGAGGCTAAGTTATAGGCAAGATAAATCAAAGACAATGATACTGAAATAGTTCATGAATACTTTGCCTCAATTTTCATTGAATAGGCTAAAAGGAAATTATGCTAGAAGTCAAGAGAGAAATTGGTTCTTTCAGGATAAAATAACAATTAGGATAAAATGAAAGAGGATACAAGCTAAACTAACCAAACTGAAGTTGAACAAAACTCAGGCACCAGATGGATTGCACTCCCAAATATTCAAGGAAGTTCAGATAGAAATAGCAAAGCTATACAAAAGTTCAACAGGAATTAGAATAACATCGGAAGGCTGATAAGCAATGAAAACAAGTTCTACCTTCAAAAGGGAGAAGTAATGATAAAGGGAACTTTTAATATCAGTAATATATCAGGTACTGAACAACTAAAAGATCAATGCAATCTGAAATACAGGTACATAAGTTACTTAGTGTAGCTTGGCAGGTTGGTGAAACTACAGACAGTATAATGTACATTCCAAGAGGAATAGAAAAGAAGCAACAAAATTATGGTAGCATCAGACCATAATTACCATATGCCATTTTGGTTTCCATACCGATGTGATAGTGAAGCTTTGTTCTTGGTGTATTCAGAGTTAAGTCCTATATTTTAGACATTGATGACTGGATCAGGATCTGAGGGTGAGATTGTTGTGATGGTTGGTGATTGGCACCTTTGGTGGTGGGGCACTCTTAATTGATGGGCTAGTGTTTTAGAGGAACTTGGACATTGGACTCTTCAATGTCCAAGGAAGATAAATCAAGGGATTGGGGAGTTGCCAGGCCCCTGGGTTGATCTGGTATTGGTGGTTAAGATCAGTGGTTGAGTAGTTGGGTGGAGAGTTGGTACCATGGGAAAGGAGGCTGAAACAAGAGAAGGTAAGGATTGGAGTGGGAGTGGTGTGGCCTAGCCCAGAATAATGTTATTAAAATTCCATTGTTCTGGGACTGCTCAGTCCAGCTTGGTGTGACACTAATCACACTTAAAATTAAATCCCATTGCTGTGGGGCTAATTACTTAACCACCATGATATTAGCATCACAAAGATGGCCTATGTTCCTCTCAGTTATAGCACCCATTCTGCATACCCATCTCAGCCCAACTGCAATAAATTTGAAGCTTTGTCTGCCTGTAGACATGACAGTTATCTCCTGATCAGTTTCCCACCTAGTTGTACAAGCCAAAGGAAAATCTGCCAGGGTTCCTTTTCTTGGCTTGGCCTTCAACAATCCTTTCTTAAATATTGTACATACGTTGACTTGGTGATGCTTTCAACTAGCCTGCTCATGTTTTAATGATAATTTGGATGAGCTCATCATGGTGGCTATCCCTCAAGGTCAAGGATGATGGTCTTCGTCCCGTTGATCTATTTATGGGCTCTCAAGTGGCTTATGAGTCCAATCTTGGTTCTGAAAGTTCTTCGGCATTCAGGACAGGTAGGTCCAGATGGCAGATCAGGCTTTGGTAGTTGCTGCCTCTCTTTCCATTTTCTTCTCTTTTCCTCTAATTCTGCACATCTGTTGGCTTTGAAAGTTGCTGTTCTATCTCGGATGATGGTTTGCCAGAGTTTCCTGACCTTGGCATTGGTTTCCCAATTATTGATGTTGATATTACATTTCTTCATGTTGGCTTTTAAAACATCTTTGAATCTCTTCTGTTGTTCACCTCTTTTACCTTTGCCTGCTTTAAGCTGGGAGTAGATGATTTGTTTTGGCAGACGTTCGTCTTCCATGCTGTTATTTTTGCTTCATTTAGCATGCTGACATTGGTTCTTCTATCTTCCCAGCTGATATTTAAGATATTTCAAAGATAGTGTTGGTACTGGAATGCTGTAGGGAATCAGAGTCACAGGTTATTTCTCTCAGGAAGAAAGAAACTTGTAAGAATTGTGTATGTTTTATAGTATATTTGATTCTCCTTAACAGTGATTTAACATTATAATCAGTTTTTTGTTAATTAGGTCCAATATTTAAGAAACCTTTATTTTTCTTGCAGTCTCACTCTTCTGTTGAACGAGCAGGATTGATTGGTGCGATCAAAATGAAGAAACTATCCACTGATGAGAAATTCAGTCTTCGTGGAGAGACACTGAAACAAGCTCTAGAAGAAGATAAAGCTTTGGGTCTCATTCCTTTCTTTGTAAGTGAAGATTTCATTATCTTTAGTTGGAAATTATATTTTTAATATCCAAGTTATTTATTTTTATACTTCTCTGCCTTTTTGGCCCAAGCAATAGATTGTCTGTCTGCATTTTTAAATCACCTTCAAAGAGGTGCATGCTCACATTCTGTGGTAATAAAGACGAGCTTTGTGAGGTAAGCCTGTTGGGTAATTGGGAGTAGAGGTTGTTGTCAGTCTTGCATTCCAAGCTTGGACTTGTTCTTTATTAAATGAGCCTTAAATGTTATAGCTGTATATTTGATGATGTAATAACTGGATTTGTGCAACTGTAAAATGTTACTCCCATCAAACTGACGAAACTGAAGTATTGTGTTAAACGTAGATGGCACGGTAGCACAGCGGTTAGCGCGACACTATTACAGCGCCAGCGATCGGGGTTCGATTCCCGTCACTGTAAGGAGTTTGTACATTCTCCCCTGTCTGCGTGGGTTTCCTCCTATATTCTAAAGATGTACAGGTAGGTTAATTTGGGTTTTAAAATGGGCAGCGTGGACTCGTTGGGCCGGAAGGGCCTGTTATCACACTGTAAATAAAGTTTAATTTAAAAATTACCACAGAATAGAATCACAGAATTGTTACAGCCCAGAATGCTCATGCCACTGAGCCCATGCTGACTCCCCAAGAACAATCTATTTGGGCCTATTCCTCTGTTCTTTCCCTATCCCTGCATATTACAGAACCAGGATACCTGCACTTTTGAACAGATACTTGAACTTATGTGGTGCTGAAAATGATGGAGTTTGTGTTTTAGCTTCTTATGAATGCAATCTGTAACATTTAGGAAATGTAACTCTGTTTGTTTAACACATTCATCTTTTATCATTAGATTATGCATTAATGTTGATTGTCCCTTTATAGGAAAATGATGAATTGTAAAAGATAAGTTGCGTGTTTTTATTGCAACATATCCTTTGGGTGTAAATGCAGAAAGGATTAAATTGTATTCTGCCTCTAGTCAGGATAATCATTGTAAATACAGGTCCACCCCAGCTTATGAATGCTTGACTTATGTACAGCCCATACATACATATGAACAAGCATTTGAAAGACCAGCAGGATGGATTTGCTGGCTGCTGCAGGCATCTTTTTCTGTGTGGGAACTTGGTTTGCAGTCATGTTTCCCACTTGCGAATAGTTCACAGAAACAGAACTCTGTTGTAACCTAGGGAGAATCTGCATAATGTTTTCTGCAATTGCAAGTGTGAGTGTAACTTAAATCTGAAGGTCTGAAAGTCAGGCAGATGGTTCCAGAATTGTTCTGGCAGTCTGAATCTGTTATTTTTAAAACCTATTGCCGAACAATTAAGCTTAGCTGGAACATTTGGCATTATTTGTTTAAACTAATTGAGCCAGTGGAACTTCCTATCCTGTTTGCACAGCCAGCACATGGCCACAAAGATTAAGCTCAATCTTATTATACATCAATTTTCCTTTGCCCAAGGGTACAATATGTTTCTGAACACTTGCATGCAATAAAGTAAATGTAATGATTAGGAAATGTATTTGGTTAGAGTGGAGCTGCTTTAGATGTAATTATCTTTTCAAACCTGGAAAAGTGCAAGCAACACAAACATTGTCGGTAAATGGTTTAAATATCTATTATTTTTTCTTTGTATTCACCCTTAAGGTCCAAATGGATACTTATGTGCATCAAGAGACAATTGAAAATATCATTCTTAAAATTAAACCAAACTTTATAAATTATTTCTGCACAGCTCCAAATGCTGCTGGTGCTTTTTAATTACTCAAGAACAGATTGTTCACAAATTATACAGATTTGGGATCTACTGCTTTATATACTTGATTTCTGAAATGATAAATTTGTATCCCAAACACATTTTTGAGGTGTCAAGTAAATGCTCAGTATTACCCCTTTCTGCAGGGCTGATGAAGGAAAGCATTCTGAGCTCCTCCCATCACACTGCTTAAAGCATCTCATACTGTACTGTCATCTCTTCTCATCCCTTTATTTCTATGTGAAGTTTGTTGGTGCTTTTGTTATTATTTAAATGATAATGTACTATTATTTATTAACCTCCCAGTTGTGTTGATGTGCTTGATCCTAACATGAGTTTCTGACCACATATCTGTTGTCTTACCCACGCGCACTTCCAAAACATTGTTAAAAGAAAAATATCACTGTGACAACCAATAAGAGTATAAAATATGATTTATTACCACACTACAATGGCCATTGGGAGAGATCATTGATGATCTGCTGCACGATTGTACCGATCTGCAGACTTTTGTACACCTTTAGTCATGTACACACACACACACCAATGCTAGAGAAAGACAAAATAATATAATATAACAGTATCAATAGAAACCTTAACATATGGTGTTTCTCTCAAATCTACCTCGTGGCTTAACTGGCGTCTTTCTTTACTTGTCCTTGGCAGTTACCTGGTGTTGTTTCCAGCCTATCGTTGTGTTTTGAATTATATTTCAGTATTTTTGTCTTTTTGTAATTGCCTTTTACTTGGTTTTAACTTTACACATGTTACTTTTAAATATTTTTCTTTCACAACATTGAATATCTCCACACTTATTTCAGCTAATTTGCTGCTGAAGCCATCGTCTATTATCTGTGTTGCCTCTAACTCTGATGATGTCATTGCTTGTCTGGACAATGCTCTCGTGATTTGCTATGTTTAAGGCGCCATGTAAAATAAGTTTTATATTTGTTGACCAGAAAATGCCATAACATGGAATTTCATGTACTCCATCTTGATGTGACTACATAGCTTCTGGTTTATTTATTAGAGATAACATGCATATAAGACATAGTTATCCACAATTATTTGATACATTATTAATTTAGTACTTCTTATGAATGACATGAATCCCCTCCCAATTAACAATCTTTATTATCCCATTCACTGCTCCGATTTCTATGTTACAATACCAGTTAACGAGTGCAAAGGAGAGACCTTGCAAGAAACACTCGAATGGTGCTACCTACAATCAATTAATTTAACAAAAACATTTGAACAAATGTCTGTTGGACCCGGTGCTTCTCTCAAAAGGTTTACTGTATCTCCTTTGTGAGTGACTCTGCCATTAGTTTTAGTGAAGCAGGAGAAAGGCTGCTATTGTACATATCAAAAGAACAGACTGAAAAGCAGAGTGGAGACACAAGAGGCTGCAGATGCTGGAATCTGGAGCAACAAGCAAAAAGCTGGAGGAACTCAGCGGGCCAGGCAGCATCTATGGAGGGAAGTGGACAGTTGACATTTTGGCTCGAGACCCTTCAACTGGACTGAAAGAGGGGAGAAAGCAAGTATAAAGAGGTAAAGGGAAGTGGTGGAGCAAGAGCTAGCAAACATTAGGTGGATCTAGGTGAGGAGGAGTGATAGGCAGATGAGGAGGGGAGAGTGGAAATAGCAACAGAGGCTGGGAGGTGTTGGGTGGTGGTGACAAAGGGCTGCAGGTGATGGACTCTGATAGGAAAGAAAAGTGGAGCATGGAATCAAATAAGGGACATGGGTGGGCAGATGGGAACAGTGGGAAGAGGGATCCCAGTGGAAGGTTTGTGGGTGATAGGGGGAAAGAAAATAAACCTTTCAATGATGGGTGCTAGCCCAGGTTCAATGATGTTTCTCCCAGTGTGCCCAGGCATTTTTTTCCCAAATGCAGCCTGGCTCCCAGGGGATCAATGATGCTCTATGCAGTACAGCTCCTTTCTGACCTTAAGTGGCTGGCTGCATCCCTGAATGGTCTTGACAACCAGCGAGGACCAGCTCCAGGCTTGTCGACATTCAAAACTGAGTCCATGGTCAGCAGCATCACAGAATGCTGTCAGAGTACAAGGCATGAAGAAAAAGAATCAACTTAGGTTAACAGTCAATAAAAATAGATATTAGTATGGCCAAGGAAAGAATATTTGGGTTGATTTCAAACAAGTTCTTTTGTAGGTGAAGCCTGACTGAGACCAAGTACAAGATTTGCAATGCTGTGCAGTGATAGATGGAAATAATATGTATGTTAGTTAAATAGTCAGGTTACAAAATGTACGATTATATCTCGCTGGTTTTGAGAGTCCCATTGAGAGAAATCACTCCTTAGATGAAAATTTATTGAGAAAAATAGATGATTATATACATTTCTGGAACATAAACAAAAAACATTGGAACTGTATGGCATATCTATCAGTTTCCAAAGAGAATTTTTCTTCATAACTCCTTAGAAAGTGGTGTAACATATGTAAGATCTTTTGTTGTCCAGTTTTATAAAAGGATTCACTGATCTGTTCACTAATTAATCTGCACTTTCTCTTTGGATTGTATTTCATGAGATCGTTTTTTTTATAATTAAATCTTTTTAGTAGAATGGAATAGTATTTAATAATTAAATATTTAAAGAGTTAGAAGAGGGAATTAAATTAATATTCCTGATATGTGTGTGTATGTATGTGTGTGTGTGTGTGTATATATATATATATATATATATATATATACACACATACATACATACATACACATATAATGTAGGGGTACATTTATGCAGTTGTAGAGGGGAACTATGTCTCATTCTGACTGTTGATGTTTCTTATAGTAACTCGATTATGCATAAGCAGCATACATTATTGCCATGTAACAACTTTATATTAAAAAAAATTAAGTATTTCTCCTCCATAGCTCCTGTTTTAAATGCGCAAATGTGCTTTAAAATTCTTAAGTTGCTTTTCTGTAGTTCCCTCCTGCCTGATGTTGGAAATGAATGACATGTCAGCAAAGACTGGCGGCAACATTTTGTATGGAAAGTCATGGGAATAAACCTACACTTGTGTTTTGTGGAGCAGTAAATTTGAACATAAACTTTACACTTCATTACCTGAAAAATACTTAGTTTAAATATTGACCATGCCGGGGCTGGATTACTTGCTGAACAGTTTGAGCAGTCCAGGTGTGCTTACTCAGATCAGTGCTGCCTGAATTGGCAGGGTGTGGAAGCTATTCACCAACGTAAGTTTCTGGAGAGTCAGTAGGGCTGCTGAATCCTAGAGACAGCTCAGTGTCAAAGAAGAGGCCCCCATCAGATTGATGTGTGTCCACCCAATTGGAAGACAGACAACTGAGCATTTACATTTTCTATGTAAACTCTTGGGGGGGAAAATACTACAGAAAAATACATGCATATGAATTTAGAGCAGGACTGGTAGGCTGTTTGGCTCGTTGAGCCTGGTCCACTATCCAATAAGATCATGGCTAATCTGACTGTAATCTGAACTCCACATTCCAGTCTACCCATGCAAACTTTTCACTCCCATGCTTATTAAGAATCTGTCTGTCTTTGCTTTAAAAAATATTCAAAAGCTCTGCTTCTACCACCCTTTGAGGAAGAGAGTTTCAAGGAATCTCAATGCTCCACAAGGAAAAACTTCTGTCTGCTGCATATAACACCTCATTGGGGCTACAATAGGGCAACTAATAGGTATTGACTGATGAGAGTCCATGTGGAGATTCAGGAGGCATTATCCAGCTTGGCTTGAAGTCTGAATGAGATGTCTGTGTGACAATTGCTCCTGTTTTATACAAAGCCCTGGGTGGCAATGTCTCCTGTCTTATACAGAGCCCTGCTCAGAGCCTGCAGCCCACATTGCCCAATGTGGAAGTTGTCACCAGCATTGGCCAATTCAACCATTGTGCAGCATCTGAAGGCAGAAAGTGCAGTTCCATTGCATCACAGGCAGTAGCCAGCCAGCAGCTGAGTGTTGCAGTGGAAGTTCTGACATTTGCCTTTCAAACCCAGCTACCTGCTCTCTGAACTCAGACTGCTATCATCATGGATTCGGATTCAACTGTTGCTACCGTAGAAGAGAAATTTGTTGGGCAGCAAGTACTAGAAAGTTGACATCTTGCCCCAGAGAAGCGGGAGTGGTTCTGTGGCATTTGGACTTGCTTGTCTTGTCTCTGGAGGAGCATTTGGTTCACAGGGCCTTCACAGTTGGATGATAGGTAGCCAGTTTGCCCATGCTGCTCCTGCTCATGATGTGACATTACAGTTTACAACCTGGCCACCTAGTCTCAGAACTACTCTAAGCCACCCTTTGCAGCCATCTGCAACCTCCTCAATGATTTAATTTCAGAAAACATAGTGTACCTCTACCTTTTTAGTTCCAGGTTGGCCCCTTTTATTCATTCATTGTGTCTCCTCATTGGCTAATTTATTGATGTAATTTTAATATATTTCTCTTGAACTCTTCTGATTACTCCGAATGGTCTGGTTGCTAATACGTTTTCATTTGTTCTCTTTCTCTCCACAGCTTTGTGCAACACTTGGTACCACTCCCTCATGTTCATTTGACAACATTACGGAGCTAGGACCAATCTGTAAGAATTTCTAAGCATTTATTTACTTTGCAATTTTGCTTTTACCCATTAAGTTAGAAGGCACATTCTAATATTTTAATATTTTCTTTATTCTGGTCTACGATGCATTATTTCTATGACTGCAAAAGGGGAATTGTATATTTCTGATGAAAGATCATCAACGCAAAAGTTTAGCCAGGATCACAGTGAAGGCAAGCACAGTTCTGTGGAGAACCACCACCATTCTCAGTGAGATATGGTGGAGCACCAGAGGCTTTCATTGATACATTAGAAGTGAGGCTGATTAGCTTGGGAGTGCCATTTAGAAAGCAGGTTGCAGCTTTACCAGACTGGTAGCTCTTCCTAGGACATGTCAAGCCATTAGGAGGAGGAAAACAAGTTGACCTGTTAAAGGTGTCACCTTGGATCACTGCCACAGCTGACCCACCCACCACACACTTAATCTCCACTGTGACCAGTTGAGCACAGATTTTAAACTCATGCTTGTTGCTAAAACAGCAAAGGTTCCATTTTTCAGGTGAGTTGCAAATTGAAAGCTCTGGCTGCAAAAAAAAATGCTATTCATCATTCAAAGAAGTGCAGGTTAAAATGTTCCATTCTATACTTATTCCTCAACTGACATCACTAAAATAATCTGCTGGTAGAACTTTACTGTGGGGAAATTGGCAGCTACAATTTGATATGTTACAACAAGTTAACCATATGGCAGTTCAGGCATAATTCATTGGTTGTGCGGTCCTGAAGCATGCTTAATGCTGCAGATTTGGCATTTTATTGTCTAAACTTAACTGTCCCTTGAAAGAAGTGGCTTGCTGCACCATTTGAGAGGCAGTTAAATAACAACTACATTGGTGGTTCTGGAGTGATCCTTGGCCAGACAAGGTAAGGCAGCAGATTTCACACCCTGAAGGGCATTATTGAACTGGATAGAGTTTTGTGACAATCTGGAAGCTTCACATAATCCGCACTTCCATTCAACAGGTACAAGATTTTCCTTTCCATTGCCATAATTATGTTGTTGGTATGACTGCACATTGTGAAATATTGATTTCATTTTCCATTGTTTTTGCTTCACTGTGTAAAACTGTTATTTCATCTCTAATTAAACTTGTGTAATATTTCAGGTAATTCTGAAAATATCTGGATGCACATTGATGCAGCCTATGAAGGAAGTGCTTTCATTTGCCGCAGGCTCGCCATTCAGGTCCAGAGGCATTCTGTAACAGTCTAAGCAGAGGGCTGGATACACTTTATATCTGGCCCCTCAGCTTTAATCTAGCTGGTGTATCCAGTATGGCCAATTTCATTTGATTTGGGACACTGACCTTAATTAAAGTGATAAGTTTAGCTAATTTATTTTGTTTTCTGTACATTTCATTATACATTCATGTTTTAATTAAGTTAGAGTAGATTAACATATTAAATACAAGTTTTATTATTGATTTTTCACAGCTAGTTTCATTACCTTAATCAACTTTAATTGTTTTTAAATGTTTTGATTATCAGAAACATTTAAAAACAGTGAAATAGGCCTTTGACTGTATAATACCAGAGACTTTTAGGGTGATGCAGTGGGGTCTGTCTCTCTGTCTGTCTAAAGCATAGCATTTTAATACACATTTAGGAATAAGATAAAGTAAGTACATCATTACACAGACCTTCAGCTGGCACATGATTAGTCACTTCTGACATCACCTTCCTTGCATGATCATCAGACCCCTGTCTTTCATCTAGTTCTAGTATCCTTGTACATAAAATATCACTTTGTTCAATTAGGGCCTTGGCCACCATTGTGAAGGTACAGACCAAGTCTTCCTTATACTTTTGTCTTGCACTATGCTTTGTAATGTAATCTGCAAGTTAACTCTAGAGGCTATGCAATGTATGTTTCAATGTTTGTATCCAATTACTTCACTCCCAAAATTGATACCTAGTTTGCTTCTGAAAAGTATAGGCAGGGCTGTATTGTAAAGGATGAACCGTAATTACCAGGTAGCTCAGTTACTTGAAAACATTTTACATGGATTTAAGGTAAAACCTCCAGCAATGAAAAGGTAAATGAGTTGGACCATGAGACTTGTGTGAATTTGCCCAAGGTCACCATTGGAACAAAGTCAAATTAAAAACAGTAATGTCATATGTAACCCATTTCAGGAAATTAGCATTTATGTGTAGATGCCCATTCTCTTAACCTTTACTCGGGACTATAATTATTGACTCAGAAAAATGCAGGAAACATTGCCTTATCAGTTTCATGTCTCTTTAATAAAATGTTAATATATCTCTTTCAATATGCATTCTTCTGATTGGGCCCTTTCCAAACTAGACATGCAAAATACTATATAAACAAGTACTGAGCTGACATAGAAAATTCATATTCCACATTCTAACAATGGGCATTAGGAACAATATTAGTC
>JARFYF010000084.1:49036883-49049108 GCA_030265395.1 Rhina ancylostomus | reverse complement strand
GAGCTCCTTGGCCCAACCATCCTTAGATGCTTCATCAATGATCTTCCTTCTTGATTAGTCAGAATTGGGGATGTTCACTGATGATTGCACAATGTTCAATTCCAGTCCCAGTCCTCAACAAATGAAGCAGTCAGTCCATACCTACACACAGCAAGATTAAGGTAACATTCGGGTATGTAGGAGTTGTGCACAAAGTGCTGTGCAACAATCTTCTTCAACGAGAGAATCTGACCAATCACCATTGATAGTTAATAAACATCCTGATGGTCACTTTTAACTAGAAGCTCAGCTGGACCTGTGACATACAGGTCCTCCCTGGATTATGAACGCTCAATTTATGCACATCCAGTACATATGAATGAGTGTATGGGAGAACAGGGATATGGATTTGCCAGTTGCAGTGGGGCTTTAGGCTCCTTCTGCCAGGTGGGAACGTGGTATTTCCACGTGCCTTCTCTCCCCACCACCCGAGCCGCAACAATCAAGAGGTGGATCAAACTGAACAGTGCTTTGAGCTCTGAGCAGACTGACTGACTCACTCACTCATTGAGTTAGTGAGTCTGGCTGGCAGCCACTCTTCGCACACCTGTTCACTCTGCTGTTACAGCATTTTCTGTGATCCTCTCCCACTAACAGTTTTTGTTTACTTCTGACTTACAGGGACCCTGTCATTAACTGAGGATTTTCTGTAAATACTGTGCTTCTAAGAACAGGTCAGAGCCTTAGTACCTGAGGTGAATGAGTCAGGGGTCAAGTGTCCATTCATGCTCCAAATCTGGACATTCATTTGTGATGAAATGTTTTCTTCCCTGAATAAGTGCTGCTCCTGCAACAGCTCAGAAGCTCCACACCATCCAGGATAAAGCAGCGTTCTTGGTTGTTAGCCCATCCATCACCCTGAATATCCATTACCTTCACCACCAGCTGACCATGATGTTTAACATCTGTAGTCTCTTGCCTGCACTACTCCAAAAGCACTTATCAAAGCTGCAACCTCTACCAACAGGTGGGATGAGGACCACAAATAGGTAAGAATGTAAAAATGAGGAGCAGAGTCAGCCACTCAGTCCCTCTAACCTGCTCTGTCAGTCAATATGATCGTGGCTGATTTGCCTAGGTCTCATCTCTTCTGTGTCAGTTCTTCCTTGCCTGCAGTTCCACAGTCTTTCAAGACAAAATACCTCCTTCTCTAATGATTCAGCCTCCACAAACCTCAAAATTCTAGAGATTCTTCACCCTCCTGTGAGAAGAAGTTTTTGCACATCTCAGTACTTAATGATCACCCACAACCTTTTGTAACTATATGTCTTCATTCGAGGCTCCCCCACTCGTGGAAACTTCTCAACATCTGCCCTATATGTTTCAGTAAGATCACCCCTCATTCTTCTAAACACCAAAAAAGATAGATCTAATTTTCTTTGTTGCTGGTGATAGGACAATTCTCTCATCTCAGGAATTAGCCTTGTGAATCTCTTTTGGACTGCCTGTAAAGCTTGTATATCCTTCCTTAAATAAGGAGACCAAAACTGTGCACACCACTCCAGACGTGGCCTCATCATTACCCTGTACAATTGACACTACCGTGTAATTCCTTTTTGTTTTGCACTATTTATTTATTTTTGTAACATATAGTAATTTTTATGTTTTGCACTGTACTGCTGCTACTAAACAACAAATTTCATGACGTATAAACCTGATTCTTATCCTGTAAAAACTCTAACTCTCTTGCAATAAAGGCCAATACCATTTTCCTTCCTAACTATTTGCTGCACCTGCCTGCTAGCTCTTTGGATTTGACCACAGGACCACAGAGATCCCTATAGACTGCAGAGGTAGAATTGAGAACAAAACAGAATGCTGGAAGAACTCAATGTGTCAAGTAGCATCTGTGGAGGCAAAAGGTCTAATGCAAGACTTCTGGCTGAGACACTGCATCAGGACTGAGAGGGAAGAGGAAAGGTTACTGCTGTACAGCAATATGAAGGAGGGGTGGGCTGGGGTAGAGACTGGTGGGTATAAGGTGGCACTAGATGGGGATGGGCAGGTTGAACTAGGCGGGGGAAGGGGGTGGAAGAGGTGACCCACGCCCCAGTGTTCTCCCACACACTCACCCATCCACCTAGCTTTCTCCTTCCTTTGTTCACCTCTCCCATCCCTTCCCCCTCACCTAGTTCCACCTGTTCTTCCAGTGCTCTTTTATTCTGAGATCCCCCTGAACATTGCTTATTTGTAATCTTTCTCCATTTACATAATAGGCTGCCTTTTGTTTCCTATTACCAAAGTGCATGCCCTCATACTTTCCTGCTTGAAATTCCTTTGCCAAGTTTTCACCACTCAACGTACCTGTATCCTGTTGCAAAATCTCCATATCCGTATTGCATCATGCCTTACCATCTATTTTCATGTCATCATCAACCTTGGATACCTTTCTTCCCCCTCCAGGTCATTAATATAAATAATTGAAGGCCAAGAACTGATCCTTAGAGCACTGCACCAGTTACGTCCTTCCAGCCTGCAAAGCAAAACATGTATTCTGACTCTCTTCTACGTGCTGACTAATCTTTAATCCATGCTAACACTCTTATTTTGTTCATCTGCCTTGTCATGTAGCACCGTGTCAAATGTCTGTGGAAATCTAAATACACTAAATCTACAAGTTCCCCTCAAAAGTGTCTGCATCCTCAACAAATTTGTCAAACGTGATTTACCTTTCATAAAACCACGTAGACTTGGTTTGATTACATTAAGCTCCTCTAAATGACTCTTTATTCTGATAAACTCCAGCATCTTGCCAACCGCAGATGTTAAGCTAATAGTCCTTTAGTTACTCATTTTTTTGTTTCTCCTCCCTTCTTAAACACCTGTGGTTTACCAGTCTTCCTGGAACTCATTTTGAACAGCTTGCATGGAAGCACCACCATCTGTAAAAATAGAAGATAGTATTAGACACTTACATGTAAATCACTTAATTCCTGCAAGAGATGTACTGGAAAATATCAGAGAAGGGTATATCATGAGTGTATTCCAGAAATGGATCCTGAGCAGACTATGGAAGAAATGTCGCAAGATTCTGAGAAAGAAGTGACACTTTGGCGTGGATACACCAGCAGCTTCACAAGTTCCTCTGGAAAAAATCAGAAAACAGACTCAAAATCTATAGAGGAGTTAATTCTGTAAATAATGTAATGCCCTATTTCTTCATAACAGGGCAAAGCAGTGTACTGTTTAATTGTTTAAAGATATATATGTAGAGTAGTTGGACGGAGTGGAATAAGCAAGAGGCACAACGTTCAGCAGTTCTCCTTGCCTCAGAGATACATTTGTATTCTTCTATTGCCATTTATTCGTGTGGGTTCTTGTACGTACATAATTAACAAAAGGGAGGATTTGTCAATCTAGAATTATCGTAGTGAATACATTTTAATCCCTGTCTCACGCTATAAACTGTAAGTAGCCTTGTAGAACAGTCAGTCTAATGCTCTCATAAACTCCAGATGCACAGTTCTCACTGACTTCCAAATATTTAGCATAAGCACAGCAGATGGGTTATCTCAAGTAATTGTGAGTCCTATGCTCTGAAGCATCCTACTTGGTGGACGCCTTTTTATCTGTTGGACTATATTACATGTTAGTTCAATCACTACTGCAGAAGTTGAGTAAATAACCTATATTCACCCTTCAATGAAATGGATGCAGTCGTTTTGATGTAATGATGTAAGCACGTGTACGTATTTGGATGGATATAGAATATCCTATAGTAATATTCAAAGAATATTCTCAGATGCTCAAGAAACTGTTCACATATTTTACCTCCCCATGCAAGTGTACATTCATTTATTTAGATAACTAACAAACATTGAAGTGTTTATACTTTCTTGTACTTGTTCTTATCCCTGTTATTGAACATTCGCTCACACTCATTCCATATGAGGACAATTAGATCTTTGATGGATCAATGCAGGCTTATGTCTTTGCCATATCTACTAAATCTCTATGAATTAAAAATTGAGATTTTGAAAAAAATCTTCATGAAATAGATCTGAAATTAATAACTCATGTTGAGCTATTATGGTCATTAAAATAAGTGATCATATATCCACAATCCTAAAGGAAGGTTCATTTAAATTTTCCTTAAAGAATGAGAAGCTGTATTTCCTTGGCCATAATTAAATGGAATCTGAGCAGCACAAAATAAACTTTGTAGCAGGATTCAGTTACAAGGAATTCCTACCCTGTCAAAGCAATATGTCGATCCAAGAAAGTGAGATGAAAATCAAAAAAATTGCAAATGCTGTGAATATCAAACACTCAGCAGATTGGGCAGCATCTATGGGTAGGGAAATGTGTGAACTTTGTTTCTCTTTCTACAGATGCTGCCTGACCCTGCTGAGTTTTTCTGACATTTTTTATATTGATGACATATGCCTGATTGTGAAATAGTAACTGAAAATTACATTGATTCTCATCATTTGCGTCCTGTCAGTGCAAAATACATGTGGCTCATCAACTGCAGATCAATGGCGGTGTTGGTGTTTAAAGGCTTCGCTTTTCCCTTTTTGGATTTGGCCAGAGCAATTAATCACAGTACAGAACATTCCATATCTAGATACCAGTTCAACTGACAGTGTCACTATGAGTTTTCATCTCTTAGCTGAGGCAGTCAACCCAGTCGCTTGCAAACTGACAAAGGCACCCAAATCAAGAAATTGATCCTGACTGCCAAAACTGGGTGAACCAGGTGTGATACCTAAATTATTGGTTTAAAATATTATGTAACAAAAATATTTCTAAATTGAGTTTTAAATCTACAGAATATATTTATTATAGCCTGTGTATTGTCTGACCTATGAGAATCTTTGCTATCAGTTGCAGTTAGCGTAACTCTTTACAGTGCCAGTGACCCAGGTTCAATTTCAGCCACTGTCTGTAAGGAGTTTATATGTTCTCCCTGTGTCTGCGTGGGTTTCCTCCGGGTGCTCCGGTTTCTTCCCACATTCCAAAGGCATACGGGTTAGGAAGTTGTGGGCATGCTATGTTGGTGCCAGAACACTCTGTTGCAAAAGATGCATTTCACTGTGTGTTTTGATGTATGTGACTATAAAAAAAGTTATCTAATTCTTCAAAAAATTACCTGAAGCTGAACTGCATTATTTACACAGATTTACCTCCTCTTACAGTAACTTTCCTCTCTTATTTTCCAGGACTCATCACTGATTATAGGGTGAGTGCTCTTAATAGTGTAGTGATTTCATTGCTACAATTAATGCTTTCAGTTTTGGTCAGCGTTAGCATTGCAGCCTACTGCTAACCTTGCAAGTGATTATTTATCCATGCCACAGGTATTCTATTAAATGTATACTTGTAGGTGTAACTTGATTTGTCTTAATCTTTTAATTCCACCTCCAAGCTAGCGTAATTATCCCTTTTAAGTACCAATACGAGTCTAGACACTGTATTGTCAAAGTTCTCAATAATTAGGAGCTTTACAATGAAACCAAATCCTTTTCAGTGAGCACACACTCTCATCCTGTGGATGTTACCACATAACGTTCGGAGCAGAAACTTGTTCTTTCAGCATGGATTCTAGTCAATTTGGAACCTATGCTGCCATCTAGCAGAGAACAGTTAAACAGCAGTGAAAGAGAAGATATTGGAACCTCCCTGATCTATATAACTTAGTTACATGATGCCTTTACAAAATGAGCCAATGGGAAGATAATTATAAGTGTACAATTCACCATTTATAAATCATCTTCAGTTAAATAAATGCCTATGATCCAGCAAACACCTGGAATAAGGAAATTATATCAGAGAAATTAACAGAGTAGGCTATAGGGCCCTGCCAACCTATTTCACTGTTCAATAATATCACGATTGATCTTATTTTTGACTTCAGCTCCACTTTCTTGCCCATTCTCTTGTCTCAGTCAAAAATGTACTTCAGTCATTAATATAATTCATATTCTTTAGGGTAGGAAATTCCAAAGATTTCTAACCGTTAAGAGATTTCCCCTTGGCTCTGTCTAAAGTAGCTGCTTACCTGAGATTGTCTCCACTCCTCCATCAGGGAAATAGCCTCAAAATATTCACTGTTAACTCCCTTCAAAATCATATCTTTCAGCGTGATCATGTTTCATTCTTCCGGAGAATGTTAGGCCCATTCTGCTGAATCATTCCTTACAGGAGGTGGCATATATGAGAGAGTATCTTTTAAGTGCTGAGTGTATCATGTGGTATAACTTTATACATCGTTGTGCTGGTGTTAGTTGACAGGTAGTAGTCTTCTATAAAGGATGTTTTATTGGCAGCTCTCCCTCTGTTATTTGCCTTAGTAAGTAGTAGTACCGAAGAACCTACAGACATGATACTGCTGCCAAGTCTGAGGTATTACTGCTTGACAGATCAGTAGAACAATGATCCAGTATTGTTCTACATGAAGAACCCCATTGTATATTAACTGGGAATGGGGTTCTTCAAGTAGAACAGTAATGATGGCAGGCAGTGGACATGGTGGATAAGTTGAGGAGCTGAAGAACTAAATGTGGTCCCAGCCATTTGTCCTGTATACGGCAGGAGTGAAGATGCTTCTGAGGATGAACAATATTATCGAGGAGCCAGAAAGGACAGAGTAAAGGGACTTGGCTGAAAGGAGGAGGTGATATTTTTGCTCGTGGTAGGACTGGAGACAAGTGGCAGGCTGCAGACACCACTGGTGCCCTGAATCATGGACTTCGTTGAAGGGACAGTGTAATACAGTTCTGTCAAAAACTTTCCAGAATTATAAGTTCGGCACATGCAACATAAAACCAATGAAAATGTGTGAGAGTTTGTGGTCCAATTAAAGTCATAGGTAAGTGAGTGTAATTCACAGGCTTTTTTTAAAGGCAACTGTGGGATTATTTGAAGTGCAGGCCAGCAAATTAGGGAATTCTGAGAAACTCTTTTTGATAAACCGGACTTAAAGTTTGAGAGAGTGCACAATCTCAATGTGGAGATGGTGCTTAAAGATGTGAGGCAGTTTTTCACTCGTGCATGTTCTGAGGTGCAGGTGGAGAACGAGCCCACAGAAACAGAACAGTGCCATATTCATCATCTTTGTAGCCAAGTCGTGTAGATGTTGTGTGGGAGTAGTGGGAAATGCATGAGTCATGTGGGGGCAAAAGGCAAGCAGGCATGCTCTGGATGTTATGGGAGCCACCTGGCCTCAATGCCCATTCAAGTCGGCCCTGTGCTGCAGTTGTCATTGGGCAGGGCATGTTGTACAGGGGTGCAAATCCCTGAAGAAAGTCACTGCAGTGAAGACAATAACCTCATTTGGTTGGCTACTGGGGTCAAAGGTATAGAACGGTCCCTCTCAGTGGTGTATACAGAATAGAACAATAATGAGAAACTAGAGATGGGAATGTGATCAGCATCTATTATACAACTGACAAAGATGACAAGTGCAATGTATTT
This sequence comes from Rhina ancylostomus, assembly GCA_030265395.1. Classification (NCBI taxonomy): domain Eukaryota; kingdom Metazoa; phylum Chordata; class Chondrichthyes; order Rhinopristiformes; family Rhinidae; genus Rhina; species Rhina ancylostomus. The sequence continues at coordinate 49,041,653 of JARFYF010000084.1, read as the reverse complement.
AAGGCCACCTGATTGATTGATTGAAGAGGCATTGACAATCATGCATGTGATACCTTGTCAAGTCAGCCTGTCATAGGCCAGGATGTGTTTTGGAAATACCTCGACTTCTGGAAGTAAAGCAAAATGGTATTAGGCAGTTACACGAGAGATTCTCTGAGTGTAGGGGAGGTGAACCATTGGATTGCTACTGGAGTTGGATGGGCCCAGTTGCTTATTATTAAGGACCAGGAGAATGTGTTAAGATGGATTCTTGACCTTGCAATCTACCTCATCGTGGCCTTGCACCTTATTGTCTGCCTGCACTGCACTTGCTCTGCAACTGTGACACTTTATTCTGCATTTTGTTATTGTTTTCCCTTGTACTACCTCAGTGCACTGTGTAATGAATTGATCTGTATGAATGGTATGCAAGACAAGTTTTTCACTGTACCTCCATACATATGACAGTAATAAACCAATTTACCAATTGAAATGATAAGAAATAAGTGAAACAGGATCTAAAGTCCTCTAAATCCTAAAGGCAACACTCCAGGCCACTCAGGAAAGAAACATAAAAACTAACTTTTTTAAGAAGGCTAGCCATTCACACTGCAGTCCCAGAGGTCAAACGTTTGCCACTCTCCCAAATCCAGAAGCTGGGCACATTTCCTCAGTAACCACTGTCCTTCTCAGCATCAGTTTTATCTGGGATTCCCTCAGGTTGATTAACCAAGGTAAAATCTGGGAGGGAGTGGGGCAGGGAGGGTAGTCGAAGAACCCTACAGCTCAGTGTGTCAAAAGTCAAAGTCAAGTTTATTGTCATATGCACGAGTACATGTCTACACAGGTCAATGAAAAACTTACTTGCAGCAGCATCACAGGCACAAAGTATCACATAAGCAGCATTTGCAAAAAATACATAAATTAAACACAATTTTTAGAAGAAAGAACACAATTAGAAAAAAAACCAAAGATATTTTAGTGCAAAGTGGTCATAGTGTTGCTTAACTGCAGAGATTAAGGTTGTGCCAATTGGTTCAAGAACTGAATGGTTGAAGGGAAGTCGCTGCTCCTGAACCTGGTGGTGTGGGACTTCAGGCTTCTGTACCTCCTGCCCGATGGGAGCCGTGAGAAGATGGCACAGCCCGGATGGTGGGGATATTTGGTGATGGATGTTGCCTTTTTGAGGCAGTGCCTCCTGTAGGTGCTCCCAATGGTGGGGAGGGATGTGCCCTTGATGTATTACGCAAGTCCACTACTCTCTGCAGTTCTCTGCATTCGAATGGCCATGATGCAACCAGTCAGGACACTTTCAACAGTACATCTGTAGAAGTTTGTAAGAGTGTTCGGTGACAAGCCGAACCTCCTTAACCTCATAAGAAAGTAAAGGCATTGGTGAGCCTTCCTTGTGACTGCATCTCCATGCAGGGCTGCAGTAGTTCCCAAGCTTTCCACCGACTGAAGTATTTTAAGATTGGATCAACTTTTGGATCTGAGTTAAAATCAGACTATGAGTTATTAAGTGACTGCTGCTCCTTAATATAATTTTTAACTTACTGATTGCTTGAGACCTGTAAAAGTCAGACACGAGGACCCGGGATATAGTTCCCTTTTCTGTCTGTGACAGGGTGTGTCAGGGTGTCCTTGCACAGACACAGCTCTCATTGACCCGTCTTTTGTTCCAGTACCATGAGGCCCTGCAGCTCTGCCTGGAACAGAACCTGACCATCACAGAGGACATGGCTGAGAAAATGACTTTGTCGAAGGATTCGAAGGAACTCTCGGACGATTTCCGACGTGAGCTGCTCGAGCGGATCGCTGACTGCTGCTTGCGGCAGGGAAACTACCACCTCGCAGCCAAAAAGTACACGCAAGCTGGCAACAAGACCAAGGTGAGGGGATGCACTGCCTCATAGCTCAGTCAGCTCATCCCTCAGCTACAGCTCAGACATGCAGTACTTCACAGTTAGAGCACATTGGATTTGTGGGTGGCAACCCCTGTGCAAGCAACTCAAGGCCATGGTTGCTTTAAGATTCACAGTCATGTCATTCAGCACAGAAACAGGCCCTTCAGCCCACCATGTCTGTGCCAACTATACTATTCCCATTCACCAGTGCTTGGTCCATAGCCTACTCTGCTTTCATTAGATGCAGATGGCCAGCCATCCCCAGAGACTATGGTCTGACTGTTATATGCTCTAGATTTGAGGAAGAGAAGCTCTCTCTGTAATTGGCACCAGATGTCTTGGGAGGAAGGGTTTTCACCTGGCCTCGAACACTGCAGCACACTCTCAGTCCCGTGCCGGGGCATCAGCTCAGGTTATATCCTCAGGTCTGTAGAGTGCTGCCCTCTGAACCAAGCCCAGCTGGTGTAACTCTGCCTTTGACACAAACCCACACAGTCCTGTATCCACAGCAGTCCTCCACTTGTGTCTGCTGCTCTTGGTAAGGCCACTTGTTTAATGGAGACCTGCACAGTACAATCCCATTCTTATATTCTGCGAGCTGTAGCTCCTGAACCATGTAGACAGTCAGGTACAATGGACAGGAACTTCCACAGGAAAGGTAGAGAGGGATACGGGCCTAATGTGGGCAGTGTAGGTAGTCATCACGGGATGGACGAGGTGGGCCAAAGGGACTGTTCCTGTGCTGAACAGTTCTACAGTGAGCCCAGGATCAGACCTACACCTTGTGTATCCTGTTTCACCAACATTATCGGATGTAAATTCATACCTCCGTTTCGAGTTTGCATTTCTGTTTTGGATGCCTCAAACTATTCTCCTGCCCTCTTGCTCTCCTTGCTCCCCTACTTTCTCACTGATCTTTTATTAACCTGGAGTTTGGTTATACCTCTCAACTGAGTCCTTTCCTCTCCCTCACCGTCCAACATTACTGAACTGCTCACTTCCCACACACTCAGCAGTTCTGTGCATACCCAAAGCATCGAGTCTCTGCTCTTCCCCTACACTTGATGTTTACTCCATGTTCTTTGAGATTGGTGTCAGTAAACGAAGGGTGCAGTTTCTGTCTTCCCAACCATCAGACCATGACCGAAATCATGGAAAGATGTGCACGCACGCACGCACACACGAAAACCTTATCTGTTCTCTTCCAGGCAATGAGAGCGCTGCTGAAATCAGGAGACACAGAAAAGATCATCTTCTTCACTGGAGTCTCTCGTCAAAGGGAGATTTACATAATGGCAGCAAATTACCTCCAGTCGTTAGACTGGCGGAAAGATCCAGAAATCATGAAAAATATCATCAGCTTCTATACTAAGGGACGGGCACTGGATCTGCTTGCTGGGTTTTACGATGCCTGTGCACAGGTGCGTATCTTCAGTACCAATAGAGACAGCTACCATCAGCACAAACAGCAGCTGGTATAATACGACAGTGCTGCTACAAATCAGATTCTTATTGGAGAATTAATCAACCAGGTGAAGGGGCAGCAATAGAGAGTAGAGCAAAGAGATTCAGTGGAAAGTTAATGTACCAAAGGGAGAGGCTCCCGTCGAGTTTGTGTCCCAGCGGAGGGGACTTCAGTGAAGGTTCATGCGCCAGAAGGGTTTTGATGGGCTGATTGGCCATTTTAATTTTGTGTTAGGATGAAGTAAAACTGCCTTTCTCGTGACTCTGGAATAATGTGTGCCAGTTATCTCCTCCGTTTCTGTTGTGGGTTGTCAGGTTGAGATTGATGAATACCAGAACTATGAGAAAGCACTCGGAGCGCTCACTGAGGCCTACAAGTGCCTGTCCAAGGCCAAAATGCGGAGTGCGGGTGAGCAGGAGGAACGGCTGGGGCAACTGCAGAACAAGTTGACGACTGTAAAGAAATTTGTCCAGATTAGAAGGTGAGCATGTGTGTTGTCATATTTTGTGAGAATCTTAGTCATTCTGTTGGAACAGACTCCTGTTTGTCAGCAGCAACCCTTTGTTACACGGGATGTGATTGTAACATGATTCATCATGTGGTGACCACAGTTACAAATAGCTAATCCAATAAATCCTGTCTCCTTGCAGTTGTAGAAGTGAGAGTGTTGACCAAGGTGTCCTAATATGTGACCCCACCGTCAGCTGTATGAAATATAAACCCTGACCTTTCCCTAGGCTTTACGAAGAGGATCCAAAGGAAGCGTTAAAGCAGTGCGAGATTCTGCTGGGTGTGCCCGAGCTGGACCAAGCTGTCCGCACCGGTGACATCTACGCCCTCTTGGTGGAACATCATGCACAGCAGGGGAATTTTGAGGTGGTGAGTACATCAGAGAGTAGAGTGCAAGGTCCTTGTAAAAATTGCCATTTATTGAGCACCTTTAGTACAGCCGATCATCTTACGGCACTGTACAGAGCTGGAGGAAAGAATTGGCTTGGCCGTACAAGACAGAAGCTAGTGGTGGAGGTGTTCCTCTGACTGGAGGCCTATGACCACTGGTGTCCTGCAGGGATCAGTGCTGAGACCTCTGTAGTCTGTGATATATTGGAACAAAGTGTAGATGGTCTGATTAGTAAATTTGCAGACAACTCAAAAATTGGTGGAGTTGTGGAAGGAGGAAGGTTGTCAAAGGTTACAGCAGGATGTAGGTCAGTTACAGGTAGGAGCAAAGAAATGGCAGCTGAAGTTTAATCAGGACAATTGGGAGGTGAAATGTAAGGTGACAGTACACAGTAACTGGCAGGGCTCTGCAGAGCACTGATGTTGGAGCACAGAGGGATCTCAGGGTGCAGGGCCATAGGTCCCTGAAAGTGGCAACACAAGTGGGTAGGGTGATAAAGAATGCGTACGGCACACTTG
>JARFYF010000084.1:48896821-48906879 GCA_030265395.1 Rhina ancylostomus | reverse complement strand
GAGGACTGTCTGGTAGCTTTTTTAAAAAATAGTGATGGGTGCCTGGAACACACTGCTGGGGTGGTGATGGAAGCTAATACAATAGGGTCTTTTAAGAGACTCTTAGATACATGGATGCAAGAAAAATGGAGGGTTATGGGTTGTGTAGGAGAGAAGGGTTAGATTGATCATGAAGTAGGTTTATATAGGTGGGCACAACATTGTGGGCTGAAGAGCCCATACTGTTCTATGTATTCTCTCAAGGTTTAACTCATCCACTGTTCTCTTAGCTGTCTTTCAATCTTCTACCTTACAAAAATTTCTGATTTAAAAACTCTGCTACTCTTATTTCAATACATATCTGGTTCATTCACACCTGTGTTTGATGGTCAACAGTGACTCCCACTCTGATGCCAATTTTAAAAGCTTGATATTTGTGCACATACCTCCAGTCTCCATTCTCATATCTGCTACTAATTCTGGCTCTGTACTGAAATCTTTATAGTCCGGTCTCTTGCACTCAGATTTTTTTTTAAATACTCATTTTTAAAACTGCTCTACCATTGGTGGCTGCTTTGGCTTTAAGCACTTGCATTCTTTTCCTACAATTCTCCTTCTCCAAAGTAGTCCTTAAATGACTTGACCAAGCTTTTGGTCATTTGTCCTGACATCACTGTGGCTTGGTGCACTGACATATTTCATTGCATCAAATTGTACACTGAACCACCTGTGTAATGTGCTTTCAATTTAAACTTTATAGTAATTAACTGTCTAACTTCTAGAAACAAAGCAACTTTAACTGTCCAACCAATCTCCACGTCTACCAACAGGCCAGTAACCTAATTTCAGTTGACTTAACTACTCACCTGCAGTTTCACGAGCTGAAATCCAAGTTCAAATTTTTGAGCTAAACTACTTCAGTTTTGGAGGCAAGAAATTGATGATGTTAAAATCTGGAGCAACAAAGAAAATGCTGGAAGAACTCAGGCAGCATCTGTGGAAGAAAATGGATAGTCAACATTTCCGGAAGGGTCTCAACCTGAAGTTTCAACAGCCCATTTCCCTCCACAGATGCTGCCTGACTCAGAGTTCAAGCATTTTGTTTGTTTCTTTACAGCTTTTTCCTGTTCAGCACTAAATTTCCATTTTCAGTTAAGTTAAAATTTCACTGATGTGCTTTTCATTTGACAGTCTAATGTTAGGAAATATCAGAGCAACCAGATTAACAAATTAGCTAGGAATAATGTTAATATGTACATTCACTGCACAAATAAAGGCTTAGATTCTGTTTGAGGTTTTGGGTTAATACATCCTATAATTAAGGAAATATGAAATTGACCATATCCTGACAATTTAAAAGAATCTCTGAAAACAGGATGTGACAAGGAAATGAAGAGATGAACATGGTGCCAATTTACAAAGATGGAACAACAACCGAGAGAAGTACAGACCTGAGAGCTTGACATCAGTAGTTGCAAGCATCCTGAAAGAAAGAATAATGAAATGTCAGGAAAAATGTAACATGGTAAGATGGCAGACCATGCTCGATTGAGTTCTTAGAAAATACAGTATACTTAACATACAGTATTGAAGTCTTTACATGTCATAGACAATTATTCCACAGACAGAAGCCCACAGAAAGCAAGCTTCTGAAGGGTTGAGTCAGAAAATCAAAAGCCTAATTTGGGAATCAGCATCAACATGAGAGAATTTACCAGGATTTGTATGGCACCAGGATATGTAGTTTTATAGGATAATTTGGTGTGAATAGTAACGAGTTTCACAATGATACCAGAAAGAATGTCAAGTACAGGCAGAGCATAGCTAGAAGGTTCTTGAAAGCACCAAGATAGGGGCATCAGGCAGAGATACTGTGGGAGTTCAAAGGATGCTACCAGGTGGTTCCCATGATAGTTTGCAGATCATCTTCTTAAAGGAAAGCTATTTTGACACTTTAGGATTCGTTTCAAAAGGTGAGCATTGCTGAATAGCCCAGTTTTTATTGCACAGCTTTCATAGAAATGATGATAGGCTTTCAGGAATGGAGACAGATGAATGCAACTAAGTGGCTTGAATGAGTGGGCAGCTAGGAATCATGTAGAAAAGACTGGAGTGCTCAGAACAGTCTGCCAGTAATTTGTTGTCTTTCTCTGCATTTTTTTTTAAATTTCCAAATGAATGTAGCAAGATGAAACAAGAATACAGATACTGGAATCTGGAGCAAAGAAAAACCCGCTGGAAGAACTCATCAGGTCAAATAGCATCTATGGAGGCAAAGGGATGGTCAATGTTTTGGGTTAAGACCCTGCAAATAGAACTAGATGAAATTAGTTTTCTCTGGATGTTTTGAAGAGGTCATCTTCTGCACGACTTTACCTATCAATAAAGAGAAGCTACTTTTGATGTTGTGCCGAAAACAAATATTCTCAATTTTTTATTGATGCATTCCATTTTAAGGTTTTTCTATCCTCAAATCTTTACTCCAATTAGAAAATTTTTTTTTTAAATGCATCCCACCTTCTTAATTCTCTCCCTACCAAGCATACCATCCTCAGTTTCAAAATCTAGGGCTTGAATGGATTGATTATTCAGGGACTATCTGCAATTTTTAAAATTACATTTGCATATGGAAGTCAAAAGAGAAATTATTGCTGCTTTGCTTTGGAGTAAGGTTGCCAATACATTCTCACTCCAGATCAGCACCTGTTCTATTCTTTTGGATTGAAAAAGATCACAACTCAGTCTTCGTGACTGAATTTTATTTGTACTCTGCAGGGTGTTGAGAGATGGAATTCACTGAGGAGGATAAATGGAACAGATGCTTCACTTCAGAAACCACCTTTACCATCCTGGTAAGGAAAGCTCAATCCTGAAATGAATGTACTTGTTTTAAAAGTAATCTTGGTTGAATTGCACCCTTGTATTATAACTTCATAAATAAAATTTACAACAAAATGCACATCAGGTGCCTATTGGACAACACTGGCAAACTTGCTCTGTGGTAGCAGAGTGGACATCCCACACCTGATGGAAAGAGTTGTCATTATCCAAAATCTATACTATGTGCCATTTGAGAGTGGTGCAGCCAGTAGCTTGCTGCTTCACAGCCCCAGATCTGTTCCATCCTGACCTTGGGTGGAGCTGCACATTCTCCGTGACAGTATGGGTTTCCTCTGAGTGCTCAGATTTCCTCTTGGTGCTCCAATTTCCTCCCATATCCCAATGACTTGTAGGTTAACTGACCATTGTAAAATGTCCCTTATGTGAATTGAATGGTAGAATCTGGGGGAGTTCATAAGAATATGGGGACAATTAAAATAGGATTAAGGTAGGATTAGTGTAAATGGGTGGTCAGCATGCACTCAGTGGGCCAAAAGGCCTGTTTCTGTAGCCTGTTTCTCTCAAGTTCCATTAAACTTGAGTAAATATTTATAATACAAGATTGCAACAGATCTTATAGGAAGAAAGATGCAATAAATAGCACCTGATTTTTTTTTTGGGGGGAGGGGCAAAATAAGTTTTTTGAAAATCAGATATTTAAGGCTGGTAGTTCTACAGTTTGATTTGTACAGTTGGAAAAAACATCAAAATAAGCACATTTAAAATGGAAAAATCCATAAACCCAACGAAGTAATTGCATTTTAAAATACTGAAGATGACTAAAATAATGATTCACTGATATTAGGGAGAAAGTTATCATAACATATTCAAAACTCTAAAAAAGAGCCTACAGATATCCTTGTGGTTAAACTGCCTTCTCAAAGAAATAAGGAAACCTAATGAAAATTCCCATTGTTATTCAACCCTCCTGGGATATGGATGCATCTCGAATGACTTTTTTTATGGATCATGCAAATTTGTGTGAACCTAACCCATTCTTAAAAAGTTCCACAAATCTTCACTGCAATTCACCTAACTTTGGGCAAAATGCACCCAAAAAAACAAACCTAAAGGAGCCTCTCTCAATATTTCCAGTCAAGCAAGGCAAATTAATTACAGAGAGCCATCCAAAATTTCCAATCCTGACAATAACTGAGCAGGCTTTACTCCTTTGTAGCACAATAAGCAAATCTGAGGTTTTGGTCATAGTGTTTCTCACTGACTTCCTGATTATATTGATCTCCACGTCCTGGAACTACAGTTTTAACATTAAAAAAATCAAAGATATTTATGACAAACCATTGGTAATTTTCTTGTATTTAAAAGGCAAGCATCATCTATAAACAAGAACATTCAAGCATCTGAAACAATCTCTATACTTGGGGGCACAACTCTCTGGAAGAATTTTCACAAGAATCCCTTTCGCAAGCAGTTCACAAAGGGGCTCCATATGCTTAATTCAACACAGTACTTGGCTGCGTCATTGTCCAAACAAATTCATGAGTGACATCCTCTTCTTTCTCATGCTCTCTCTTCATCTTAGTTGGCTTTTGTTAGCGACATCTGTCCTGCTCTAAGTTGAGACAATTTATTATTTCTGTAAGCAATTCTCGACAATAGTTTTGCTGGAAAACTACAGATTAAAACTAAGAGCTTGTCAAAGTTCTCCCTTGTTTTCTTGCAAGAAAAAAGTCATTTTCTTTTATGCAATTGCAGAAATCCTTTGGTCCTTTACTCCATTTCCGTACATACTGTGTCTTTTATTTTGACCATCAATATGCATGCCCCCAAATAACTAAGACTGGTCAGTGCATGTGGATCCTGAAAGCCAAATGCACCTTTTAATGTACAATTAATGCAAATATGAATTTTGCACAGTTGATGTTCATTGGCAGCATGACACTTTACTGTTGAAATTAAAAAGGTGTTTTCAGATGTGCCTTCCAGAGTGTTTTTTCTTCCACATTTTTGTTAACAGCACTAAATTCCAACCCAGCCAATCTCATATTTCAGGATGTTTAAGTATTTAGTCACCATCTCTAAATGCATCCCTGTAACTCCCACAACAGAAGGTAAAACCGAAAGATCGGTATTTAGCTAGCTTCTCATCTTCAACCTCCACTCCACCCCACCCACCTTCAATTAGGGAATTACTTTTCCTAGGGTTTTCAATGTCCCAAGGTAAACACTATCAGATTCTGATAATTTATTCAGTTTTCATCTTTGATTCCTGTTACCTTTTGTTTTAAAATTTACACGAGCTCAGAATTCTCAAAGTAGTTTGCATCTCTGTAAAACTATTCTAACCTTGAGGAAGACTTGGAAGAGAACTTAAAGGAAGCTGGCAGAGTCCCAATCAGCAGGGTCCTATACAGTACAGGGTCAAAATCTACAGAAATGTTTTGAAATCTGTTGAAGCCATGGCTCTAGATAGATTGTTGTTGAGCAATTTGAATATTTTGTCAACGTTTTTGAATGTCAGAATTTAAACAATTTGAAATTAAAGAAATATAAACTTAGAAATAATGAAGTACATGTTAAAGTGCAGCAAAATGTGAATGATGTGGAACTTAATTATCCCTCTTGTAATCAATCCTCTGTTGAAATGAAAAATGAACAGCCACTCAACTTGCCCCAGATCTAACCAGGCACAACTTCAGCAACTGACTTCCTTGAATAACTGCTAGGAAACTGCACAAAGTCTCTGCTTCCCTGGTGGACTCCAAGTTGAACGAATAGCACTGAGGATTTGACAGCAGTGATCAACTGATACAAGTCTGTAACTTCTGCATTGTTGCACAATGGCTAGGGATCCCCTAATTTACTCAGTTAAAGAAATATCAGATATTTCTTATGGAAAATGAATCAATCAACCAACTCAGTCCTTGGACTTATCCAGAGACTTTTATTTGCCACACTACATCAATTTTCAATTAAAAGGAAGAAATATTTAACAAGCCTTATTTTCCCATTACCTCTAATTTGGCTGCCAAGTTTCAGCAGATGGAAGACATTGAACAAATCCCTGGCATATATTCAATCGTTCATCTGAGGGAGAATGCTCCATGGACTATAGAGAGGAATAACATCAATATTGAAATTGGGCAACAAGTCATAAATGAGAGTTCAGAAGTATATAGCATAGCCAGAGTTCTTGGAATATTTTGAAGCATAAATTATTCAAAATTAAACAAGCGCCAGTCCTCCTTGAAGGGTCTGCGATGGAATGGGCGAGCAGCTTCAAGTTCCTGAGTGTCAATATCTTGGAGGTTCTATTTCTGGGCCCAGCATATAGATGCAACCATCAAGAAGATGAGCCAATGTCTCTGCTTTCTTGTAAGTTTAAGAAGATTCAGCATGTTGTCAAAGAGTCTGACAAACTTCTACAGATATATAGTGCAAACCATTTCTGACTGGTTGCATCACAGCCTGGTATGGAAACTACAATGGATAGGAACGCAAGCTGTAGAGACTGGTGGACTCAGCCAGTTTCATCATGGGTACAGCTCTCTCCACCATCAAGGACACTTCCAAGAGGTGGTATCTCAGGAAGGCAGCATCTGTCATTAGGGACCTCCACCATCTGGATCATGTCATTTTTTCATTTCTGTCATCAGGCAAGAGATACAGGAGCCTGAAATAACCACACCTCAAGGTTCAACAACAGCTTCTTCCCCACTGCCATCAAGGTTTTTCAGGTTGGTTCAAGAAACTAATACTACCTTGGACTATATTTCTTCATGCATGTATAATTTATGTTTGTCATGTACGTTACCTACTGTTTTGCTGCTGCAAAAAGTTACTTTTTAGATATTTATACCCTGGGTATATATACTCATGACAATAAACTTGAACTTGATTTTAGTCAGGATAAAATGTAGCCTGTACTCCTGTCTTGGCACAGCATTGTCACTATACAGGCAATCCCCTCATTATAGCTGTCTGGGTTATGGAAATTTGACCTTCAAGAATTCACAAATCATGAGCCAAAAATTTGAGGTGCAGAATAAAATTTGCTCTCACAGAATCTGTGAAATCAATAATTTTTTTTCAACCTATGTTTCTTGACGCATGCACACATGATGTGGTTTCATGCGCAGAAAATCCTGATACGGCATTTTCGAAGAATGCAGCATCCCCGTAATGCAGGTGTTACCTGCATTCAGCCTCAGAATCATAGAATTTTGCAGCATGGAAACAAACCATTTGCTTAGCACTGGGTCCATAGCTTTCTCTGCCCAAGCAATTCAAAAGTTCACCCAGACACTTCTTAAATGCTGTCAGTAACTCTGCTTCCACCACCCTCTCTAGCAGTTTTACATGTACTCACCACTCTCTGGGTGAATGAGGTCCCTTGAATCCCCTCTAATCTCTTCCTCCTTACCCTAAAGTCTATGTCCTTTTGTTTTGGCCATCTCTGCTGTGAGGAAAAGTTTCTGCAGTCTACATTATCTATAACCCCTCAGTCTTAACCCACTTAACCTTCTCTGCTCTCACGAGAAAAGACCTAGCTTCTCCAGTCTCTCCTCATAACTCTCTCTCTGCACAATCCCAGGCAACATCTTGGCTAATCTCCGCAGCACTATCATACATTTCCTACAGCATGGTGAACAGAACTGCACACAGTACTCTAGCACGAAGTCTGACCAAAGTTTTATGAAGTTGAAACTTAACTTCCCTAATTCTATATTTTAACACCCCAACTAACAAAGGCCAAAATCCTGTATGCCTTCCTAACCACACTGTTCATCTGCACTTACACCTTCAAGGATCTATAAATTTGTCCTCCAAAGGTCCCTGTGTTGCTCAAAAATCCCCAAGACCCTACCATTCATGGTTTATGTCCTAGCCTCATTTGAGCTCCTAAAATGAATCACCTCACTTGTCTGAATTAAACTTCACCTGCCATTTTTCAGCCTGTTTCACCAAAACACTATCATCTCTCTGCAGCCTAAGACTTCCTTTCACACTAACTCTGTGTTGTCCACAAACTTACTGACCTTGCCTCCCACATCCAAGTCATTCATGTATAATACAAACAAGGACCCCAATATTGATCCTTCTGGGGCACCACTAGTCACAGGTACCCAACTGCAAAAAGAACCTTCTACCATCACCCTCTCTGTCTCCAACTGTCAAGCCAATTTTGGATTTGGTTTGCCAACTCACCATGGATCCCAAGGGCCCTATCTTAAAATAGTCTCCCATGTGGGGCCTTGTCAAAGTTTATACTAAAGTTCTTGTAAAATCACATCTACTGCCCTGGTCAATAGACTTTGTTACCTCTTCAAAGAATTCAATCAAATTCATCAGAAAGTATCTGCCCTTGACTAAGCCTTATTAGCTGTGTCTGATAAGTCCCTGCCTTTCCATGTGATTAATAATCCATTCCCTTTATTTTTTCCCCCCAGTATCTTCCCTACCACTGATGTTAGGCTCACAGCTCTATAGTTGCCAGGCTTTTCCCTGCTGCCTTTCTTGAAAAGAGAGAAGGTCCACCAGTCATCTGTTATCTCATTTGGGCCCAACAAAAATTTAAAAATTTCAGCCAGAACCTCAGCAATCTCTTGTTTTGCCTCCAACAGCAGCCTGGGATAAATTCTATCCGATCCTGGGGATTTGTCCCCTTTTACACTTGCACTGAGTACCTCAAATTTATGGAGACCTGCACTGGACTTTCATTTACCCCCACCCCTTCAATGAATCTCCAACTTCAAAGTTTATTTATGTAACTGTTTCCCCACTGGTGACTGTGCCTTTACCTCACCAAGTTCTGAACTTCAGAATTCTCCCATTGAGCCCTTTTGGCTTCCATCCACTAATACTCCATTATGACACACTTTAAAAGCTACAACTGACCAATCATTTGGCTTTGTGCCGTAGTATCTCTTTCAGATCCATATCAGGTGCCCTTCATGATAGCTTGCAAGCATGATCCTAAGCAAGTCATCAGCAGATCCAATCTGAATGCAGACCTGTGTCAAGCAAGACCGCATCAATGCTGTCATATTTTTTCTGATCTTTATCACCACAACACTGCACCACCCTGTAGGAGTGGAACTAATCTACAGACCCAAAGGTAAACTGATCAAAATATGTTGCCTTCTTTTTGAAAGGCAATTTCATAGTTCCACTCCATTTAAACAATTTGCTTTTACATCCTCCCTTCCACATTGCACTCCATCTGCCAAGTTCTTAGCCACCTACATAATCGATCTATACCCCTTTTGCATATTCTTTGCATCCTCCTTTCAACTTGCTAACCCACCTATATTTGTATCATCAATAAATCTGGCTACATCCAAATCATTAGTGTAGTTCAGGCCCCAGAAACTGATTCCCATGGCACTACAGTAGCTATTTATTGATAATCCAAAAATGACCTATTTAACCCAAATTCCTAGCCCATTCTGCTTTTCCAAGTCTATACTCCATCCAATCTCCATATCCCTCAATCCCCTACACCTCCAATGTTCACGGGGCACAAACAGCTATGCTTCAATTTCCAGAAGGTTAATTTTAACCTCATAGTTCACAGCTGTTGAGAACTGGTGCAGTTCAAGTTTCTCCTTTCCCTATGGATTATGTATATTTTGTATTACATTTCCATCTACTGAGTTTAGATTAATCTCAATTAATTCCATTTTCCGACCAACTTTACAGATGTAACATTTAACAACTGCTCCTGTCAGTGCTGTAGCAGACTGTTTTAGGACCAGAGCAGGGTTCAGAACAAAAACAAAATCATAGATCAACAATACACCATTTCACTAGTGGCAGCTGACAGAGGTTTTATCCCTCTGTTCATTAGATTTAATTAGACACTCCCTAGGTTACAAATGACTTAGAGAAATCAAACTTTACACAAATTTTCCCACACATTTTTTTAAAACATTTTTCAAGCCAGTAATAATAATGTTTCATGGTATTCATTAATGACTGGATACAGTGTATGTTCCATTATTTTAATTATAAGCAGTGTTAGGGTAATTATTCAATGAAATAAAATTATAGCAAATGTAGAGCAATATGATAAGGGTTACTATAGAAAAAACACATTTCTGACTTACAAAGAAATTGGCTTATGGACAGTTCTCAGGAATGGAACTGTTATATAACCTGGGGACAGCATGCATCAGATTTTTGACCATGTATTACCATTGCAAATGTCCCCATCTCAAAAAGGTACTGAAAAATGT
>JARFYF010000084.1:48716813-48727211 GCA_030265395.1 Rhina ancylostomus | reverse complement strand
AATTTCTAAGGTAGGGACATGTTCGGCACAACTTTGTGGGCCAAAGGGCCTGTATTGTGCTGTAGGTTTTCTATGTTCTAAAATCAAGATCATATACAGGCTGGCTATTTGACTGGTTAAAAATTAAAAATAATTGCAAACAGCAGCAACAAAAAAAAAAGCAAATTTAAGGAATATACACAAGATGAATGAGTTTCTGTGAAGAATGAAGACATCTGAAAAGTATACTGCAACTAAAAACCAGAAACTTATTTTTTCTTCAGCAGAATGTTTCTTCTAGCAGTTCTCCTTGGAAGGTACAAATCCAAGGGATAACCACTTCTCAAGAGCACACTGAGCCTCAGCTGATAATCTTTACCGGAGTTGGATTCCAAAGCAATGAAGGAATTTAAGTGTTTTTAATGCCACAGTGAGTGTGTTTTTTTTCCCCAAAAAGACTCACTGACAGACCAAGCTTGGATCTCTGAAGGTCATGTGAAACACTGCATTTCAAGGCTGCAAATCAGGAAAATGCAGGTGTTCTATTGTTGGTGGATATTTATCAATGGAAGCAGAAAATGGATTCAGATTGATTTATAGGACCAGGAAGTGATTGCAGAGATTGGGGCAGAAGGCAGATAGGGGTAGAGGGGTTTGAGTGGGGTGCAGAAAAGCAAGCTGAGGATCATCAGTGATCATCGGACTGAAGGGGCTAGTGACATTTGTGGTCAGAATAACAGGTTAGTTTTTGGGGTAGAGACAAAACATTCACATTCCTCCTCACCCACAAGCACTGCTGCCAGGCCACAATTTTCATGCCACAGACCTCTCTTTATTTCAAAGACCTCAGAAGTCACATGGCCAGAGTTAAGCCAGGAGGGGAGGTAAAATCTGAGTATCATAGTCATATCAACCTGCTGACTGGGATTGAGATGGTTCTTCATTTAATTATCTGGTTGAAGAATTAATGCCTAGTTGACATGCATCTCCCCTTCCAGTAAATTAGAAACTAGATAAATGGTTCAACCATGGCATTAAATTTATGGATAAAGGTTTATAATGTTGTCAAATAGAGCAGTTACTCTGAGGATAGTGAAAATTTCAGAAGTCAGCAGAGAACCTCCAAGAAATTAATAAGGAAAAGGGAACTGGAATACAAGAGCAGTACAAGAAACAGATTCTCTGAACACATTGAAGCAAAGAGATCTGCAATAGTTAATGTGGAATTTTATCAGGGTTTAAAATGGAAGAGAAAATGAAATCTCTTATTTATCTTTACAGAAGATAACGGACAACTAGACTGACTGAAGAGCTCAAAGTAATTACCAGACACAAAATGCTAGTGTCGGAAAACTTGATAGGACAGAAACATGAAATCCCCATAACCTACATTCTAAGGATTTGAAGATGTGACAGAAATGGTGTACGTATCAATCACTCTCGTCCAACATTCCATAGATTCTACAACAGTGATAAGAAGGTGATAAGGATAAGGAAGTGGTAACAAGGCACTTAGCAAATAATGAAAGTATTGAGCAGAGTCAACATAGATTTATCAATTGGAAATCATCCTTGATTGTTCAGTTTTTTTTTTGAGATTGTTACTCAGAAAATACAAGTGCAAACCAGCTGTCCAGAGTATTTGGACTTTCAGAAGCTCTTTATAAGGCACAATGATTATTAAATGGTGGGATCTCTGTTATTTGTAATATATGTTGAGGATTTGGATGAAAAATGAAGGTGTTCTGATCAGTCAGTTTGCAGATAACACAAAACCTGGCAGAGTTGTGGATAGCAAAGTAGGTTGTCCAAGGATTTCACAGGATTGTTTAGTTGAAATTTGGGCAGAGAAATGACAAATGGAGTTTAATTCAGAAGTGAGGAAATGCATTTTGAAAGGTTAAATACAAGAGGAAAGTATCCAGTAAATGGCAGGACTCTTGAGTGCATTAATGTACACAGGGATCTTGGGATACAAATCCATAGCTCCCTGAAAGTAGCAACACAAGTAGATCGAGTGGTAAAGAAGGCATATAGCATGCTTACCTTCTTTGGTTGGAGCAATGAATGTAAAAGTTGGCAAGTCATGTTGCACCTACATACAACTTTGGTTTGGCCACATATGTGATACTGTGTGAAGTTCTAGTTACTACACCATAGAGAAGATGTGGAGGCTTTGGAGAGGATACAGAAGCAGCTCACCAGATTGTTACCTGGATTGCATTGGACTGGATATTAGCTATAATAAGAGGTTGGACAAATTTGAATTTGTTGGTAATTGGTAAATTGGTTTATTATTGTCATTTGTACCAAGGTACAGTGGGGAAACTGTTTTGCATGCCATCCATACAGATCATTTCATTACAATAGTGCATTAAGGTGATACAAGGGAAAACACTAACAGAATGAAGTGTTACAGCTACAAAGAAAGTGCAGTGCAGGCAGACAATAAAAGGTGCAAGGCCACAGCAAGGTAGATTGAGAGCTCAAGAGTCCAGCTTATCGTACCAGGGGACCGTTCAATAGTCTTATAACAGCCAGAGAGAAGCTGTCCTTGAACCTGCTGGTACGTGCTTTCAGGCTTTTGTATCTTCTGCCTGATGGGAGAAGAGAGAACGTATGGGGTGGTTGGGTTCTTCGATTATATTGGCTGCTTTACTGAGGCAACAAGAAGTGTAGATAGAGTCCATGGAGGGGAGGCTGCTTTCTGTGATGTGTCCACGACTCTGTAGTTTCTTGCAGTCATGGGCAGAGCAGTTGCCTTATCAAGTTGTGATGCATCCGGGTAGGATGCCTTCTATGGTGCGTCAATAAAAATTGGTGAGGGTCAAAGGCAAGATGCTAAATTTCTTTAGCTTCCTAAGGACGCAGAGGCACTGATGAGCTTTCTTGGCCATGGCATCTACATGGTTGGACCAGGACAGGTTATTGATGATGTTCACTCTGAAGAACTTGAAGCTCACAACACTCTTGACCTCAGCACTGTTAACGTATAGAGAGTAGAGTAGGGGACTGAGGATGCAGCCTCATGGGGATTGAGGATAATCATGGTGAAGGTGTTGCTGCCTGTCCTTACTGATTGTGGTCTGTTAGTCTGGATTCAGCTGCAAAGGGAAGTGTTGAGACACAGGGCTAGGAGTTTGGAGATGAGTTTGCTTGGAATTACAGTATTGAAGGCAGATTCCAGGAATGTACCACTCTGTTTTCAAATCTCCTTGCAACTTTAAACTTTTCCCCTCTCACCTTCGGGCGATGCCCTCTGGGATTTGACATTTCCACCCTGGAAAAAAGATTCTGAATATCTGCCCTTTTTCTCTGGAGCATCAGAGGCTGAGGAGCAACCTGACAGAAGTATATAAAATTTTGAGAGGCATACATAGGGTAGATATTCAGAGTCGTTTTCCCAGGGTGGAATTGTCAAATATGAGAGGGCATAGCTTTAAGGTGAGAGGGGGAAGTTTAAAGGAGATTTGCAAGGGAAGTTTTTTTTTTGAAAATGGACAGTGGAATACACTACCAGGCATGCTGATGGAAGCAGATACAATAGCAACATTTAAGAGGTATTTATACAGACACATGAATGGTTAGAGATAAGAGAGATATAGACTATGTGCAGGCAGATGGAATTTAGATTGGCATCATGGTTGGGACAATGGGCTGAAGGGCTCGTTTCCAAACTGTACTGCTCTCTATGTTCCATTAAAGACTTGTCTTTGTTCTTTTCTGTTCTTCCCTTTTGCCACTTTTTTCTGCATCTCAACATTTATTTTTATCTCAGTTTTTCCAATTCTGATTAAGCATCAAGCACCTGGAGTGTTTCACTCTTCATAAAAGGGCTGACAAAAGCTGGATTGCAGGTACGGCAAATAATTAGAAGAGCTAATAGAATGTCACGATTTTTTGCTGGAGGGACTGAATGCAAAAGGAGGGCGATTATGCCAAAGTTATACAGGGATTGGTGAAACTGACTATGAAATAGTATGTGGAATACTGACCTGCTTCTTTAAATGTTTTTGATGCATTGGAAACAATTTCTGGAATGGCTGATTCTCTTAAGGAAAAGTTGGATAAC
Organism: Rhina ancylostomus; assembly: GCA_030265395.1. NCBI lineage: Eukaryota > Metazoa > Chordata > Chondrichthyes > Rhinopristiformes > Rhinidae > Rhina > Rhina ancylostomus. The sequence continues at coordinate 48,723,160 of JARFYF010000084.1, read as the reverse complement.
CTAGGTTTGTGTTTGCTAGGGTTTAGAAGAGCAAGAGGAGATTTCTTTAAAACATCCAATATCCTGAGGGGTCTTTACAGAGTGGGTATGAAGATATTTCTCGTCGGTGAATCTAGCACTATGGGTTACTGTTTAAAAAAGGAGACATCCATTTAAGACAGGGGTGATTCAAGTATTATCCTTCTACTTGAGTGGCTTTGCAACTCCTCCTCAAGGAGCCTCATGGGATGTTATGTTACAGTTGTAAAGGATGTTGGTGAGAACGCACCTGGACTATTGTGCGCAGTTCTGGTCACCTTTCTACAGGAAGGAAGGATGTGATTAAGCTAGAGAGGGCACTGAAAAGATTCACACAGATGTTGCCAAGACTGGAGGGCTTGAGTTGCAAGGAGAGGATAAGCTAGGACTTTTCCCTGGAGTGAAAGAGGTCGAGGGCTGACCTCAGGTTTATAAAATCATGAGGGGCATAGACAAGGTGAATTGTCAGAGATCCCTTCCCTTTGAATACTTTTAAGGCAAAGGCAAGTAGATTCTTGACAAGACAAGGGTTTAAAAAGGTTACCATCGATGGACGTAATTGCAAAGAAGCAGTTGCAATCAGATCGGCCATGATCTCATTGAATGCCAGGGAGGCCTACTCCCATTTCTGATTCATTTGTTTACATCACCTACCTATCAGAAATGTGAAAATTAAATGATCAAAATGGACAGGCAGAGGGAATCAAGTGCAGTTACTAATAGCATCTTTGTCACCCAAATTATTCAACAAGTATATCTACACTGAAAACTAAAAAATAACCTCCACCAAAATAAAAAATAGATAAATTGCAGATGCTGGAAATCTGAAACAGAAAACAAAAATTGCTGGAAACATTTATGGGGTCAATCAGTATCACTGGAGAGAGGAACATAGAGTTAACTTTGCAGGTCAAAGATTCTTTGGGAAAGAGAAAACAAATTAGTTTTAAGTTGAAGTGAAGGCAGGGGAGGGATGCACGGGATGAAGTGAATATCTCACATTGACAAGGCCGGGGTTGTCATGGGAATAAGCTGCTGAAGGTTGAAAAATACAAAAGCTATGAAATAAGAGAGAGAGAAAGAAACGCACATAAAAACCATGAAACGCAGAGCTACACAAAGTGCTCAGCAATGAATGCTTTGTGTAACACTTGCCTTTGGCCTACAAGGGAGATGCTGAGCTTCCAGTTGCCTACCGTTTTAATTCTGCTGCCAACTCTGACCTATCCATCTGTGGCTTCCTGCACTATAAAGTGAGCCCAACAGCCCTTCATCTTCTGCTTGGGCAAACTGCAGCTGTCTGGACTGTTGAATCGGCTGAACGTTTCCAATACCTGCAGTCTTTTAGCCATTTTAGTTATATAACGCTTACAGCTCAGTAATTCACAGAACCATTACTAAATTCTGCAACTGATGCATGGAAGAACTCATCACAGCAAAAGATCAAATGCATTTTCATTGAGATTGGTCTTGAATATCTGAGAGAATGAAAATGAATTGGTATACTGGAGAGATTTGAGGAAGGAATTAAAACAAATAGTGCTTCTGCAGTTGAACTGGTGGTAAAATGATTAAAATTGGGATGCAGAAGAGGTCAAAAATAGAGGGGTTTTGATGTCTTGGAGTCCTGCAGGAAGTTACAGAAATAATGAAGTGCAAAGCCATGAAAACATGTGAAAACGTGGATGAGCATTTTAAAAACAAGGCATCATTTAACCAGGAGCTAGTCTGGGAGTAAGAAAAGGACAACTGCATATTTCAGCAGAGACTTGGGTTGAGGGACAATTTTTGGCAGCATTTGGAGGTAGAAAAGGCCATCTTGGTGATGGTATTTATTTATGGTTGCAAACTCATCTACAGATCAACTATGACACCAAGTGTATGAACAATTTGGTTTACCTTAAGATGGCGAGGGAGTAGGGTGGAGTCAGTGACTTGGAAATGAAAATTGTGGAGGAGTCCAAAAGATGCTGACCCGTATTTTATAGTAGCAATGACTGTATTTGACATCATTACACTGTGAAACTAGTATAATTTCTGGGATCTCTGTACATACACAAATTATCCCAGAAATTCCAAAGCTGCTGTCAGTGACCCAGCCTTCTTCCTGTGAGAAGGAATTCAGCTGACTCTGCAAAAATTGGCTTAAGTTATTCTTGGTCAATGGCATTAAAGTCACCACATGGTCACATCTGTGTGCTGTACTCTGTCTCCAAAGTTCATTGGACTGAACTCTTACATAACTGGTTTGGCGCTCTCAGCTAGGAGATAAATTTCCAGGTAATAATCAAATCCATCTCATTATGCAATATTCAGAAAATATTATACCTTGTTGAATGAGTTCTTTTTTTAAATGGGGTATTAAAAGAATTTTTCAACCCTCTAATCTCTGTGGTACAGTCAAATATTTTAAAACATAATAGATTTTATAATGAAGCAATTAGTTTTAAATTCATGAACTCTGAGGAAAATTTATTGACCTGAAATATTAACTGTTTCTCGCTCTGCAGATGCTGCCTGACCTGCTGATTATTCTCAATATTTTCTGTTTTATGTTTTTTTAAATATACAGTTCATAGACAACTATAGTGCACAACACCTGATCTACTGGGCACATTTGGTCTACAGGATGCTTCTATTATGTTGCCCACTTTACTGAATGGCAACAACTTGACTGGGAATGCAAAGCTGGCTCCTGATCAAGCCTCACACTTAAAAGTGCTTTGATATCCAGTTTAGCCATGAATCCTGGCCTTCCTGATGTTATACTGGCAAAGGATTTTCAATATCTATGCATGTCTCTGAATTTCACAAACATCAGAAGATATTAGAAAATTATTTGAGATAACCAAGATTATCTTCTATAAAAAATATTTAAAAACATAAGAAAATAATTGAAACAATTAAAACTATGTAATATGTTTATCCTAACAATAAAATACATTTAAATTAATTCAAATTAATTGAAAACTGTAGTTACTTGAAACTTACTCATCTCCCTCAGAGCCACTGAAATGAATGAAGTTGCTGACCTGGCACATGTTCAGTGCCTGCATTTCCCAGCTTAACTGCTGAGAAACCACCGGAAGTTAAAATTCTTAGTTGGATGACATGAGATGGGCAACACTGGAATGCAGTTGAAATTACAGTACTGAGGAGCCTGCAGGAAGTTTGGCACTTCATGTTCATGTGAATAGCCCTCAGCATATACATAATCTTCTGCATGCTCCAATTTTTATTCAACAGACTGCAAATTGTTTAAACATTAGCTAAAAATTATGCCTCTTCATTCCTGGTTTGCCAAGTTTGAATTCATAATGTAATAACTACTTCAGTGAACATAGTGGCTGGATGCCAGCAAACCAACTGCTTCAACTGATGGCTGACAACAACTCGTCAGAAAATTTACTCTGGATCTTCGTGTACAGTTTTCTTTGAAGTCAACAGTGAGAATCTTTGTTTCATCACTGACTACAAAATCTGTTGCAGTTGGTCTTCCCAATATTTAGTTGGAGGTCTGTTTGTGCAGTATACACCTCAGAGAAATTTGGAGGGTAGAAAAAAAGGTGGCAAAGTACAGCTAAGCGTCATCGTGCGGAATGTGCAATGTTTTGGAATATGTCACCACAGGGCAGCATGTTGAGAAGAAAGCACAGTACAGAAAGTAAGGGAACATGGTAACAGTGCAGAAACAGAAGAAAAATCCATTAAGAGTTGGTCTAGCTATGAAGGGATAGATAAAAACTTAACATTCTTTTTTATTCAATTGATTATTCATCTTGAAATTGAGAGTACTTTTAATGCAAAATTAAATGTACAAGAAAAATGTCAGGCAAGTTGATTAAATCATGGAAGTGGCAAAACATTTAGGAAGTAGTAAACTGGGACAATATTATTAGTCATTTAGAAAATTAAGGATTAATTAATGGAAACATGTATGGAATTTTAAAAGGAAAATTGTGCTGAACTACACCAAATTATTTTTTTGGAGAGAGTTACAAAGAAGCTTGAACAATGTCAGTATAGTTTTTGTGATCTGGCCTTGCAAATGGCAGTTCATGGAGTGCCACATATGGAATAAGAGAGCCAATGGCAGTCTAGAATAGAAACTGAATGAAAGACAGGAAATAAAGTTGTGGTAAAAGGTTATTTTTCAGGCTGGACAAATCTCCCTGGGGCCAATCCTGGGATCACTGCTTTTCCTAATCTACCTTAAAGACTTATATTTGGTTATGCTGAAGATAATTTCAAAGTCTGTAGATGATAGAAAATTTGGTATTGTGAACACCAAGCAGGATATTAATAGACTTGAAGTAGTAACCAAGTTGTTCAATGACCGTAATAAAGGAGGTTAGAAATGATGTGGTGGCTGACAACAGAGTAGCAGCATCTGGTTTCAGAAAACTGGAAAGATGATTGACTTGAAGAGAAACAGGATAACTCCCAAGAAAACAGTACCATTTACAACATGATTACAGCATGTGGGGAATCTGGGTGATCAGCAGTTTTGAGAGAATTGGTTTGAAGTAGTATGGGCTGTGGGTAATGGACAATATGATCTTGGGGGCATGTGCAAAGATAAGGGACAAACTTGAAAGATATGTCATTTCAAGGCTGGGACAAAGGGAAAAAAAGAAATCAGAAAAAATCCAGCCCTGGGGAAAGTAGAGAAGTGGGAGTAACAAATTAGTTGATGAGACTTTTGCATTTGCTGTTGAAGATGGGACAGGCTGAAGCAGGAAAGCCCATTTCAACAAGATTATCTGTAACCAAGAAGCTGTTTAGTTTTGCATTTTGATAATGCTGAAATTGTGAGTGACTTTAAAACTCAACAAATTGCACCATCATATGTTAAACTCAGAAGTGCAAATAGACCATTCACACACATTTCTCCATGCACCTAGTTTTCCAAACTAAATCAATAGGCATTTTCATTATAATGAACACTGCTTTTGTCCTTTAAGACCATAAAAAGCAGAAAATAATTTAATGTACATTCGACTTATACTGTCATATTAATGTAAAGCAATGAGCAATGCAATTTATCATCATTCTTCACATCCAGCAGCAGCCGCCAAGCTTTCAACTTCCACACGGCGATGCTTATACAAGATCTGCTTCAGCGGAACAGCCAATGGAGAAAAAAAAGCATGAAAAATACAATACCTTTGTAATTTAGGGCTGAAGCAGCAGAATGTATTTGAGACTGAAGGACTACAAAAATGAAAAAAATAATTGGAATTCCTCAGAAAACATCAGTCATCACCTTAAAGCTTTAAGGTCTCACAGATCTAGCACAAACATCAAAAAAAGCAACAGAAAGCTTGCAAAACTAGGATGAGTTTCTTTTTATCATCTGCAAAAGACTTTAAATAGAAAAAAAATCATATTTTTCTTTTGAGCATTTAAGTCAGAGTACTGTGTTGTCATGCCCAAAACTGAGCCAGATTTATACCAATGGGAATTTCTTACAACTGATTTATTAATTGGACATCACGTACTACAACTCCAGATGCTATTTATTAGAGCCACATTCACTGGAATTTGAGGTGCAAATGTGTTTCCAGGAAAGATAATCAAGGAGCTTTGTGTAGAGTTATTAATCTGCATTTCAAATTAACTGCCCTCTGAGAGAAAAGTACTGAGGCAAATCAGCTGAACAATTTCAATGTAAATTTGTTTCTGATCAAACTCACCTCTGCTGGTATCCAGAGCATACAATTCCCTGGTTTCCAAATCATTCAGTGATTTTGAAAGATCCACTTTTTCCCTTCTGATGCAGTCTTTCAAGAGCACAAGATGATCTAAATTGAAGTCACACTTTTCACATATAACTGGTAACAGTTCTTGTAAAGGCACTAGTGGACTGACACGTAGCACAGCTTTTTGTGTCCTCAGGAAATTCACAATCAACCTCACAGTTTTCTGTAATAGTTATAGGTTTGCATTAAACATTAAGTCAAGTGATAGCATGTCACACCAAAATAGATAAACGTATTAATTTATTGACCCCTCATGTTGTCATCTTTATTGGCTTTTGGCACTACACCATGAATACTTCTTCAATAGGTTGACATGAAAAATACAGGAATACTGCATCCACTTATGTAGGGGAAACCAAAATTGTGAAAAAATATATTGAAGTGACATATTCAATTAATAAATAAGCATTCTTAAATTGCTTTTCATAACATTTTGGCTTATCCTTCAACCATTCCACTCTACTCTCTCCCCTGAAAGTGTAGGTTGTTATTTTCCAAGCTTTTTATATATCTTTTGCCATAACACTTTTCAGTAAATATTTTGTTAAACGAGAAACATTAAATCAC
>JARFYF010000084.1:48634122-48645970 GCA_030265395.1 Rhina ancylostomus | reverse complement strand
CAGAAATTGCTGATGGTAGGGTGGCAAGTGGAAAGCAACAACAAAAAATCCACCCTCAAATTTACTATCACTACAACTCAACACATGATCAAGTGACTGCTCTTCCAAGATGGTGCAAGGATCAAAAGAACATTAAGTTTTAAATATAGTTTGCTACTCCCATATTAAACTCTACTGCAGCTTCTGACTTCCAAGTGAAGATTCTTTGGCAAGGGAGAAGTGCTGACACAGTGGGAACTGTTATCTTGTATCCAAAGCAATTACATTTTGAGAGTTGCAATTTTGAGCAATTTACTAACCAGAGATTTTCTACTACATTTAAATTAATTGGCTGGAGATCAATATAATTATAAATATCACACAAAACAGTTCAAATTACAGCAAAAACATGACATTTACCTTTGTACTTCACACAAGATCATGCAGAGCATGGGATCTAATCCTTCAGCCACGTCCATGCCACATATCAAGTACCAATCTATACTAATCCAATATTCCAGCATTGCCATCTCAGCCATGGTGTTTCAAGTCCTCATCTAAATACATCAACACTGAGATTACCTGCCTCCACCACCCCGTCAGGCAATGTATTCCATATTTCAACCACCTTCCAGGTGAAGACATTTTTCATATCCCCTCAAATTCTCTAACCCATCAAATGTATGCCCTTTGATCATAGACACCTGCTAAGGGGAGGCCTCTTACCATCTATTCTACCCATGCCCCTCAACTTTGTTTACCTCATTTAGCTAACCACTCAGTCTCTTCTTGTAACCAAGATATTCCATACCAGCTAAAATCTGTGTGACCCAAGAGACTGCAGACAGTGGAACCTGAGCAACCTAAATATCCATCAACCTCCCCAATGCAATCACATCTTTCCCACGGTGTGGCAACCCGAACTCGGGTTTTATTTGGTTGTACCATAACCTGTGTACTTGTGCTACTTCCTTGGACGTGTACACCAAAGTCCCTTTGAGAGTCCTACACAGTGTGCAAATTATTTACACAAGTCACCATCTTTAGCAAACCATCATTCCCCAAAGCACTTTGAAGTGCATTGCTAATCCAATTAAGGATCATATTAAGCCAAAACATACCTCTGGCCAGTGGTTCTGGAGAAACCACCAGTGTATCAGTACATCTCTGACATTTGACCCAAGCAGGAGAATTGATGGCAAAACATCTGACATCTTGCTCCACTGCTGAAGAGTCCAGCAGCAGAGCACAAATGCACTGAGCTGATGGCCCAGACACATGTCCTATTCTGGGCCTTCCACTCCATGCTTGCTGTAGCTGGGATAAGTTGTGCAGCATGATTCCTTTGACCTCAACCTGACAATACGCAACATTGCCCAACAACTTTGAAGCAGCTTTGAAACACCCAGGACAAAGTATTCTGCTTGAATGGCACCCTGTCACTACCCTAAATGTTCATTCCCTCTCCCACCAGCACACAGTGGCTACAGCATGTGCCATCTGCAAAATGCACTGCAGTTACTCACCTAGTCTACTCCAGCAACACTTTCCAAATTTCTACCACCAAGAAGGACAAAGGCAGCAGGTGCACTGAAATGTCATCTGCAGGTTCCTCTAAGTTACACACTTTGATTTGGAAATATATCAATATTTGCTGAGGAATTGTGAAGAGAATTGAATGTGTTTGCTAGGGATTGCGCAACCTTCACTTGATTGAAGGAAGATCACTTCTGGTTGGACTTGTGCACTTTCCTGAGTGATATCCCGAGGCTGGAATGATTGACTTGCAAAGGCATCAATCGCCTTTCTTTAAAGTATGATTTGAATCACTGGATACCCATTGAATTCAGTTTTACCATGTTTCATTGATGCCACACTTGGTCAAATGTCGGAGGACCTTCATGGTCTTACCAAAGGCTACACTCGCACCTCAACTATGGAATTCAGCTCGTTAATCCATGATTGGATCAAGGTCATGATGTCATCTGGAGCAGTGGTCCTGTCAAACTTCAAACAGGACACTGAGGAGATTGGTGAACAAATGCCACTTCATTTTGCTATGCATAACCTTTCATCACCCTGCTGAGAACAGATGAATTGGGTGGTGGTTATTTGGAATGGATTTGTCCTGCTTCTTGTTAAGAAGCATACCTAGGCAATTTTACACTTTGGTGGATAGATGTCAGTGTTGAACTGTGCTGGAACAGCTTGCCTGGAGTGCAGGTCTTCATTACTACAGCAAGAATGTTGCCTGGCCCCAAAAACTTGACTGCATCCAGTGCTCTCAGCTGTTTCTTAATATCACGTGGAGTGGATCTAATTAGCTAAAAACTAGCTTCTGAGGTAGAGCTGAGCAGAGGGGTGGAATCTCAGGAGGAAGCCAAGATGGATCAATTATAAAGGCACTTGGTTATGAATACTTTAGCCTTATCACTGGCACTCACATTCTGCTATCATTAGGGATGGTGATATTCTTGGAATTCTGTCCTCCTCTAGCTGTGTAATTATGCACCATTCATGACTAGATATAAGACTGCAGAGCTTTGGTCTGATACAAGGTACAAGATTAGTGAGCCCCAATTATTGCATCTTGCTTCTGTCATTTGGCATACAAGTTAGCCTGAGATGCAGCTTCACCAGGTGTGCCTGGTGTTGTTCTCAACATGCCCTTCTGCATTCCTTGTGGAATCAGCATCAATGCCCTAGCTTGACAGTAATCATGGAGTGAGGGACATACCAGGCCAATGTTTTTATTAAAATGTGTTTTAATTATTTTAATTTAAATGAACTGTTCTTAAATGTTTCTGATCATTGGAGACATTTCAAAACATTTAAAAAAGGCTTTTGACAGCCATGAGCTACTGCCTGAGTGCTCTAGATGATGGGTTGGGGTGCTTCAGGCCTTATCGAAGCAGTCACTGCAGTTAAGCCTTGACATCAATTGAAATTGCAGAGTAATAAATGATCAGTGCAGCTATGGAACAAGCAATTTGGGGCAGTGAATGCAGACAAAAGGTCAGATCATGTGTCACTTAAGACTTTGAGCTGCATGTATAACTGAAGATTCACTTGACTCACTTCATAAATAAATTGTAATATTCAATTTTTATAGCTTTTATATAGATTTGAACCTATAGATAACAAATTCAATATTATTACCTGCAGCTGTAGTCATACAGACAAAGCACAGAAACAGGCCATTTAGCCCACCTGGTCCATACAGACCATTAACCACCCATTTACAATGATACTTTTTTTTAAAATTCCCCTCTTACAAGTATTCCCATCAACTCTTCCACAGATTCTACCACTCACCAACTCATGAAGGACAATGGCCAATTAACCAATCAACCAATGTCTTTGGGATGTGGAGGGGACTCAGAGCACATGTGAAAAAGCTACACAATCATAGACAGAACATGTAAGCTTCAGACAGACAGCACCAAAGGTCAGGATTGAACCCAGTTTACTGGAGCTGAGAGCCAGTGGCTCTACTAGCTGCCCCACTGTCAGTGAACCATGTTTTAATTGGGTGACATCAGTTCAATTGTCCCTTGCCAAATGATGTAAAATGGCATGGAATAGCATTGCTATTTTTCTGTTATGTGCAATAACTTAATAATATCAACAAAGCAGCCATAATGCCGATGAAATATATGGATATACAGCACAACAGAACTCACATCAACTGAATACTTAGTTTGAACGATGCTGGAATCTGGAGCAAACTGCTGGAAGAACTCAAGCAGCATCTGAGGCAGTAAAGGGATAGTGAACACTTCAGGTCAAGATCCTGCATCAGGATTAAGTGTGCAGAGGGAAGGTAGCCAGAATATAGAAGTGAGAGAGGGGCAAGACAGAGGCTGGTAGGTGATAGATGGAACCAGATGACGAAAGGATGATGGGCAGACAGAACCATGTGGGGGAGAGTAATTAGTATGTAGGGTGAGGGATGGAAAATGTGAATAAAGGGTGAGAGACGCTGGGCATACTGGTAGGAGTGGAAAAAGAAAACAAAGTATGGGTTACCTGGAATTAGAAAATTCATTGTTCACGCCATTGGGCTGAAGGCCACCCAAGTGGAATATAAGGTGCCGTTCTCCTAGTTTGCATTTGGGCTCAATGTTTCAGTAGAGAAGGCCGAGGGTGGGCAGTGTGGGAATAGGAATGGGAAGTTGAAATGACATGCAATTGGAAGCTCATGACAGCTGTTGTGGACCGAATGCTGGTCCCCTTCAAAAGAGACCCCTTGTCCATGCTTGGTCAATGTAGAGAAGGACACATTGCAAGCACCGGATGAAACAGACCAGGTTGAAGGCAGCACACATAATCTCTACCTCACTGGGAAGGGCTGTTTAGGTGTCTGGATGGTGGTGAGGGAGATGGTCCAGGGTCAAGTGTTGCATCTCCTAGAGTTGCAGGGAAAAGTAGCGGGGACAAGGAGGGGCGGGTGGGAAAGGGTGAATGGACCAGAGTGTCACAGAGCGAGTGGCCCTTGTGAGCAGCAGAAAGGTGGGCGAGGGGAAGACGTGGCTGGTGATGGTATCCCATAGGAGTTGGCACAAAAAACTAAAGGAAGTTATGTTTAATGCAGAGGCTAGGAGGGCAAAACCTTTCACATGCACCTCCTCCAACCTTGTTGATTCTCTAACTTCAATATACTGACCTACAAGGTCTTGATCTAAAACATTGACAATCCCTTTACCTCCACAGATGCTGCTTGACCCACCAAGTTCTTCCAACAGTTTGATTTTTTTTTGCTAGAAATTCTACAATCGGACACAGGAACTTATTGGAAATTAGGGAGGCAACAATTATCTAAATTGACAAAAAAAAATTAGATTAGAGATTGAGCATTCTCTGTTGAGCGACTTCCCAATGCATCTCCATGGTCGACTAGCCAAGAATTGTAAGATACTCTGCATTTGGCTAGGTCACTACAAATTCAACAGCATTCCAGAAGTTTAACATAGTCTGTAACAAAAGGGCAGCACGGTAGCGTAGTGGTACGTGTGATGCTATTATAGCACCAGCAATCAGGGTTTGATTCCCGCTGTCTCTAAGGCATTCTCCCGTGTCAGCGTGGGTTTCCTCCAGGTGCTCTAGTTTTCTCCCACATTCCAAAGACGTACGGGTAGGCTAACATGGGTTTAAAGTGGGCAGTGCAGACTTGTTGGGCTGGAAGGGCCTATTACCACACAGTAAATAAAATTTAAAAAAATTTAAAATATAAGAACTATCTTTCCCTGCAATGCCTCCACGATCAGGATACTGTACCTGCAATTACATAATTTACCTGATGCACTGCACAAAGCCACAGATTTTTCACAAACATCCCTCAACTGTATGGCCTAAATACCAAAAACCCATCCCTTCTACTGTCCAGACTGCCAACAATACCATAAACTCCAAGAGGACCTGTAAATCATACACCATCTCAATCATGTTCTTCTCTCAGTGTCACAGAGTCTAACTTCCCAAACTCTTCCACCTGATAACATTATGGAAGAACCTTCAAAACATGAACTATGCCTGCTTATAATGCAGACTCAAACAATTTGTCAAAGTGAGAAGGAACATAAAAATTTAAGTGAAAACTATTGTGTGTGATCTTTGAGAAAACTGACAAATTGTAACATTATTGCTTATCACAAATGATTAACTTCTGTTTTTAAACAGTACCCCATAGCACAGACTCCTGCAGCCAAATATTTAATCAAAAAGCTGGTTATAAAATAATCCTCAATATCTCATTCAAAGTTTTAGCATTTATCTTAGAGTTGGTGGGCTTTCAAGGTAAATCAACTGTTTTGCAAACATCAGCCTAATGATCCTAAGCAGCGGGGACAAAAGGCATCTTTGATTTCCTGAGTACTGATATAGCATAATGGTGGTTTATGCTCTCTGATCTGCTAAGTACTTAAATTAGTTGGATGGATTTGCAGTCTGCTATAACATGGTGTAATATGACAAGAGATATGGTAACACTTTGAGGGAGATGGACTGTGGAGATGTTATATCCAGAGAGGCCATTAAAACCATCCTTTCTGGTTCAGTCTATTTTAGAAATACGGTTTTATAATCCCATCTGTTAACAAGATCACAAGTGGAACAGGAATAGGCTATCCAGCCCCTGAAGCCTGCTCCACCATTCAAAAGGTATCATGACTGATCCAACATTCAAGTTCACATTCCCATCCTTTCCCCATAACCATGGATTTTTTTCCCTGACTTGAGATCTATCGCTCAGCCTTCTGTGCCATCATTCCAGTGAAAAAATAATCTCTTCTTCCCTTCGATCTTAAGTGGGTCCCCATTATTCTAAGACAACCCCTTTTGGTTCTGGGCTCCCTCAGAAGAGGAAGCATTTACCCTCATTAGCCCTCTAAGAGCCATAAATATTCAGCCTTGCTGAAATCCATGTATACCATGTCCACACCTTGCCTTCAATTTTCTTTGTAATCTCTTCAAAAAAACTCAATTAGATTTGAGGCAGGATTTCTCATGCATAAAACCATACTGACTCATCCTGATCAGTGCCCGCCTTTCCAAATGATCATAATCTCATCCCTGAGTATTATTTCATATAGATTCCCACCTACTGATGCAAGAACCTCTAGCCTTTAGTTTCCTGCTTTATCCCTACTGCCCTTCTTGAATATGGGAACAACATTTTTCCATTTAAATGATGCTATTTTTCTGATCTTCCTTCCAAAAGGACACTACATTTTCCACACATTTTACTCCATTTCTCAACTTTTGCCCACTTATGTTTTTAATATCATAGTCATCCTTTCCAGTTAAATGCCTTCCTTCACCAATATAATATTGCAAACCAGTTCAAAGAATAGTAGTTCAAGCTCAATAATTATGAATGTATTTAAGTAGTCTCACATGCTACTTTCTTCAAAAGAAAATTCTGATTTTTCATTATGATTTCAGTGCAGCCACTTTGAAAAAATATTGACCTTAAATTTTCCCAATAGTGAAAACTCCTGATAAAACTGTATTCAGTCATACGATTATAACATGTCTATTTACATAATGTGATTTTCCACTGTGTTGTTCCAAGTACTAGCAAACAATTGTGAAGCATCAAGTACCATTCTTTTATATTTTAATTACCACTGAAAACTTAAAAAGCTGAAACAATCCGTCTTTAAAACCATTCTCTCGATCCCAACTTTCTTTCACCCTCTTGATTTTTTGTACATGATTTGACATCAAACTACACATTCTAAATTCAACTTCCCAGATCAGATTCCCAGTAGGAATTTTTATTCTGAACAAAGGTCCAGATCCCTTGTGAAACACTCATCATTGCTTTAACTCTCCAAATACCACGCCACGATGCAAAAGCCTGAAGACTCCAAGCTTAATCAACAGCAAGTTCCATTTCTTGCTTCTCTCTTTCGTGTCTGCACTGCTCCCTTGGTCCATTATACAAACTGACAATATGTTCCTGATATGGGATCAGGTGCAATTTGTATTATAAAGCAACAGACTGAATTTTCCACATGGAATTACAGCAAATTACCTCTGTAACTAAGCTCCTAGGTGATTGTGAAACTCAGGGACTTCCTCACAGACAATTTCTGACTGCAGTTTGATATTTGACTCCTCCAAACTGCTATCACTGCTCTGCTGCTGGAGAAATAAACCCACTGTTCTGAAACCACTCATTTTAATGTTAGGAATGAGCTGCAAGGGAGAAGGGCAAGTAGAAGATGACTTACATTTTTTGATTGAACTCAAATTTTAAAGATTTGTTCAACTGTTGTTCAAAATTATTTTTAAAAAGATTTGACGGTATTTTACTGTTTGTGAACATCAGATAAATGTACAAATATTCAAGCTATTTTACAGCCAGTAAATCAAGGTGCATGGCTTAACTGACCATCAAAGTAATGAGAGGGGCCTTGCTATTAACAACAGCCCAAGGCATCGTGATGAGCATCATGGAACAGTTCAGAGCCAACTTACCTGAGGAATTTTGCACCAGAAACGTAGTTCAGGTCAGGGCGAGTTTAGTGAGTTGGCAATTGGCTAGCATGCCTTCTAGCTATTCTGTAGAAAGTTTCAGCCATTTATTTTAGACTTTTCATAACAAATGGAAACAGAAATATAGAGATCATGCACATAGCCAAGTGAGTTGATGTTTACTCTCCAATAGTTTCCAATGCTCAAACATCCTTTTGATGTTCAGTCCAGAGCAACCCCGAACTTCCTGTTGCCTATCACTTAAATTCTCCATCACACTCTAACCTACCAGTCTGTGGCTCTTGCCCTGTTACAAAGAGGCCCAAAGCAAGTTTGAGGTACAGCACCTCGTCTTCCATCTGGGCACATTGCAGGATTCTGGACTTAATTTTGAATTCCATAACATCAGGTAACTTGATTTCTGTCTATCAGTCATCCACCTATGATACTACCTCAGCTTGTTTGTTCTTTTATCCTCTGGAAGAAAAGGACATACCCAGCCTAATGTGCCAGGTATATCTTATTGCTCTGCATTTTTAACTCCTATTTTTTGTCTATGTTCCCACACTCTAACTGCTCCCGTTCATCTATTGACCAGTTTACAGTTTATCCCTAGGGTAAAACCAGTGTTGACCATATCAAAGACAAGACCCCTACCCCATTCTCCCTGCAACTTAACAAGCTTCTTTTGTCTCCTCCCAGTTCTAACCAAGTTCTCAGACCTGAAAATTTAACTATTTCTCTCCTACCAATGTGGCCTGACCTGTTGAGTAATTCCAGCATTAAGCTTAGATTTTCAGCAGTTGTCTTCTGTTTTGATTTTCATCTTCCTGATTATCACAATCATCCTCTGTAAATAATAATCACGAGGGCTCCAATGAGCAAGAAACTTCACTTCAGCATGAATCACTCCTTCAGCAAATAAGTAGCGGAAAAATTTTGGAAAAATATACCAGTTTACCACTTTAAGCATGCCAAGTTCAATACCACAACTATTTTCCAAAGTTAACATTAATTCATAGCAGTCCCTCAGAGACTTCTAGGCATACTTCGAAACATCTGACACAAGGCCTACATTATTCTTGTTCAAAGAAATGGGTAGCTTGGAATGAACAGCAAGGCTCTCTGCAGCTAAACCTACATTTGCTTGATACAATGGTGATCATAAATACTGGGGAATACCAAATGGAGATTCTAAACAAACTATAGAAAATTAGAACGTAGGAACAGGCCCTTTGGCCCACCAAACTAACCCAAGTTTGTAATTAAACACTTAACTAAACTAATTCCTTCTGCCTACACGATGTCCATATCTCTCCGTTCTCTGCACATTCATGTGCCTATCTAAGAGCCTTTTGAATGGCGCTATTTTATTTGCTTCAACTACTACCCCTGGCAGCACATTCCAGGCACCCACTACCCTCCACAAAAAAAAAGCTTGCCCCGCACATCTCCTTTGAATTTGCCCCTTCTCATCTTAAATGCATGCCCTCTAGTATTAGACATTTCAAAGCTGGGAAAAAGATACCAGCTATCTACTCCACGTCTCTCAGTCTCCCCTCTGCTTTCGTTGCTCCAAAGAAAACAACCCAAGTTTGTACAACCTCTCCCTACAGTGCAGCTTTCTAATCCAGGCAGCATCCTGGTAAACCTCTTCCACACCCTTTCAAAAACCTCCACATACTTCCTATAATGGGGTGACCAGAACTGTATGCAATACTCCAGATGCAACGTAACCAGAGTTTTATAAAGGTGCAATGTAACCTCCTGACTCTTGAACTCAATGCCTCAACTAAAGGCAAGGATGAACAATTAATTTAGACCCAAGTTATTCACCTCAACATTGTACTGATTAGAATTAAATTATTCTTTGGTATGGTGGTAAATATTGTGAATGCATCCTTGGGATGTGAATTCACATCTAAACCAGGCTTATGGGTTCAAAGCCTTTTGGATATGTGATAAGATTTGAGTCCAGAGCTGAGATTTCAAATGGGCCCACACCACAAAACTGCCTTTGACAATTGCATCATAGACAATTTTTACTCAGGATTAGGGATCATGGCTGATTCAACTGTAACCTCATCTCTACATCCTGTTAATCCATGGTAACCCTTCACCCCCTTGTTTATCAATTACCTAGCCACCTCTGCTGTCACCACCCTCAGACAAAGACTCTTGATCAGAAAAATTCATCCCATCTGGATTTTAATGAGCAATCCATTATTTTGAGTGCATTGAACGCATGCATCGGCTCACTCAGATCTTGAGGTCCACGTTGGCTCTTAATAAAACAATCTGATCAGTTGCATTCCCCCCTCTCCTTATTACCCTACAATTTATTCTCTCTCACATGTCCATCAATTCCCCACTTACTTGCAAGGGGTAATTGACACTAACCAATTAACCTAAAAGCTAGCATTTGAGATGTGGGACGAAACCAGACCAACTGACAGAAATTCACGTGGTCATTGGGAGAACATGCAAACTCCACAGACAGTAGGTGGCGAGCTTCAAACTTGGGTTCCTGGAGCTATAATGCAGCAATGCTCACTAACCGCTCCACCATATCCATTATCCTCTGTGGTCTTCTTACACTCTTTTGATGTCACAAATGTGACAATGTGCGTAGACTTTTACCTAGTCTGCTTAAAAATTTTAAATCTGTATCAAAATATATTTTATCTAACCAGGAGATCATCATCTTCCAGATGCTGAGAGGACAATTCCCCTTCTGAAGGAAGTGGGTACTAGGAGACAGAGTTTCAGAATAAGAAGTTGTTCACTTAAGTAATTTCTCTTTTATCTATATCTTTTCTCAAATAATCATAAAATTTTGGAATTCTCTGTCACACAGGGCTGTAGAGGCAGAGAAAGACAGGTATTTTGATTACAGTGAATAAGGGTTACGAAGAATAATCAGGAAAGTAGAGATCCAACCAAAATCAGAGAGTGAGAGCAACTGACACTGACTGCTGGTCTCTGCATCAATGAATGAAGAACAATAGATGTGTCTGTCACTGCAATCCATGTGTGGATTTTTGGAGCAAGCAAGTGGAATCCATTTTGTCATTAACCTGCACTACAAAACAGGTATTTCTGTGGGCGGCCACGTATCAAATATCTTTGGGGTGGCAAATACTTCGAAATAAAACAGTGGAGATCTTCAGAGATTGAGGTGTTGTAGGGGTTCCATTGTGGACCATGTGGATTTTGTAAATTCTCTCTACATTTTCTCTTCGGTCAATGGTGGTCTTGCAAAAGCCTTTGCTCACGTTTCACCTTATGACTTGCTGAACTTTGAGAACAATTCCTAGACTTGGGGTTTGGGAATTTGCCACGCACACACTTTAGGTTTGGGGTTAATGTTTAATTTCTAATGTTTTCATTTTTCTTATTATTACAAGTAGTTATTAATAAATTAGTTTCTAACACTTATGCATGGCTCGTTGTGTTTCTATTGTTGCTGATACGTAACGGGGGAAAGGAATTGTCCACTTTAAATACTTCCAATGAGCTAACCTGGGGAAGAGAATTCCAGAGAGATTTACTACCCTCTGGGAGAAGAAATGTCAATGTACCAGGTCCACATCTTGAAACTACGTCCCTTTGTTCTCCCCCTCAGTGAAAGCACCTGGACATTTATCCTGTCTTGCCTCCTCAGGATCTTGTGTGTTTCAATAAGATCACCCCCACCTTCTTCGAAACCCTAAGGGATTCAGACTCAATCTGTTTCACCTCTCTTGATAAAACAATCTTCTCATCCCAGGAATATCATGGTTCTGAGTACTGGTCCTTGATTTGGCCCCTTGGGTGCCTTGTTGTACAGCACATGGATTCCATGCTGGACTGATTGTATAATGACACTCACCTGAGCCCCATCAGGGGC